>JAWPHD010000750.1:215000-402983 GCA_037043455.1 Cyrtodaria siliqua | reverse complement strand
TAATAACTTAAACAAAGGTGTTACGTTATAAGTTGAACTTTCTTGTAGAAGGCAAAGTTAAGGTGCCACGTGATATTTTGGCTATTCATTGGTTCAGATAGGACGTTTCCTATCTGTTTATTAATAAGTCTGTATATAAGTAAAATATATATTAAGTTTAAACATATTTATTTTACATTGATTGCGAAAGAAGTTATTGCAACTTAGATTAATCACTCTCGATGGCTTCCTGGGTAGAACCAGTACTAAGCAATGTGGATTAATTATCTTGCTCAAGGATAAATCATAGTATATTTTTATTTTATTGTAAGCCAAATATGGCCCATGAACATGTTTACAAATAATACAAATATTGATTTCAATATGGTTAGATGGCAGCAGTACATGTGTTAGTAGTTTTTGCAGACATATATGTCACAGTACATGTATATAGTTAACGAAACCATAATGAACTTGTTTTACAGATTAACAATAATTCAAAGAAACTTTTCAATAGGACGTAAGCTAATTTTAAACAATAATTGTTTAAGTTCACATACGTGCGTACTCTGACTTAAGCGTGAACTAGTATGCATGTGACTTGAGAATTCTTGGGAGAGATCTTTGGTTTGCCATTGTATACTGTAATACTATATAGTTTTCATTGCTGTGGTTACAAGGGTAGTGTTTTCGGTAGTCTTACTAATTAATTAACGGATTGAATATTGTTCATTCGTTTCCTTAGTTCAAAAGCCTTATATACGTATATTCCTAAATTTTGTGTTTCATTTTTATTTTCATGCTTCATTAATTGTTTAAATTTCATGAAACTAGGATTTTTCCAAAAGTATTGTTTTATATACATCTTTCTTAATTCATTGTAGTTTGTACATTCTATTACAAAGTGATATTCGTCTTCTAACAAATGACATTTTTTACACTTTCTATCGTCGTATGGGACCCTTTCCGTTTTTTTCCATCGCCCTGTCTCAACTTCTAGCCTATGTGAGGAGAGTCTTAGTCTTGTAAGGGCCGTTCGAAATTTATTGATATTTAAAACATCAAGATATTGATTAAAATCGAAAGTAGCTATAGATCTATAGCATAAAGCTCTTGATGAATTGTTTAATTCTGTGTTCCAATTTTGAATAAAATTATCTTTAAGTCTTTGCTTAAATGCATTTAGAAATGTTGTTACATTGCCTGCCCCTTGTGCAAGCCATACATCATGGAAACCCGATGTTGATAGTAATATTTTGACCTGTGATACCCAATTGATTTTATTTATTTGCCTTTCACAATCTTCTTTAAGTATATCATATACCCTTTTTATATATTTAGTTTCATCAGATGTACATATTTTTAGCCAGTATTTTATAATTAAGTATAATCTCCTAGTTTTATAATCTAATCTCCCCGTTTCTCCGTATATAAAGTTATTTTGTGTAGACACTTTTACCCCTAATAGTCGTTTGCAAAAACTCAAATGTGTCCTTTCTACTTGTTGGCCTTTATGAATAACGTGGCCGCGGCGAGGATCGAACCCACGACCTCTCGATCTGGAGTTCGGCGCTCTACCACTGGTATTCCACGTAGTAAAATATATCGAGTTTCGAGAAGAGAATGTCGAGTTTTGAGTAGAGAATGTCGAGTTTCGAGTAGAGAAAATTGAGTTTCGAGTAGGGAATATCGAGAAGAGAATTTCGAGTTTCGAGTAGAGAATATCGAGTTTCGAGGTAGAGAATATTGAGTTTCGAGTAGACAATATCGAGTTTCGAGTAGAGAAAATCTAAGTTTGGAAATTACCAACAGAAAACAGTCAAATATGAGCAGCAATTGTATTATAGAGGCAGCAGAGATGTATCCAAGTATTTTCATCTTATCTCATCTGTCTAATTAATACCCTTACATAAGCCCTTGTAACAGTAACATCAAGTTTCCAAGTTTATTTTGTACAGTATATCAAAAATGATGACTCGTGATCTTACTCCAGAATAAAAAAAAGATTGGTTTCAATAATCGTTTGGCATTGATAATTAAAGGTCGAGATTTGTTCTCGTGAGAAACTACGATTCACAGAATCATTTATCTTTACCACAGTAAAACCATTATATATAAATAGTTTTAAAACAAACCTCGACTGGCGCCATAGTCAATATAAAATGCCATTCCAGTTGCAAAACAAGTAATGTCGTCTATCTGATGACATGCAAGCAATGTCAAAAACAGTACGTATGTGAAACAAAACTACCTCTAAACCAAAGGATTAACCTACATAGATCTGACTGACGCAAACACACGCAAACTCCCCAAGTCGCCAGTCGCAGAACATCTCTGCTCTATAGGACATGTTTTCTCGGATATATCCGTTTGCTGCATAGACCACAACACCAATTGGTCAGATCACACTCGAAAATCACGCGAATCTTATTGGATCCGTCGACTCAACACTATTTAACCGTTTGGAATAAACAAAGGGGATGACATCCGCACCTCCAGTAACAATAACTATGGACATGCCGGCTTATTTGTTGATTACTGTGAGTGATATCGAAATTATTCACCTCATATTTAATAAATTAAAAAAACTCGTAGATTCTCGGCTAATGTACGATATGTGTATGAAATCAGATGTAATATCACTCTTTTTTTTTTTTTTAAATCTGTTCGTTTTAAGATTAGTTTGCATCTATGATCTAGACAACTTAATTACAATATCAACGTGATCGTGGTTTTAATTTTTAAAAAATGTATATACGTTTGAATTTTAACTAAATAAATTTGCTTAACATTTCTATTAAGGCCATTCAATTAAAGTCGTTTTAACAATTTCTTTATGCAACATTTGTCTTTAAATATTGTAATATATCAATTTATAGATAGTTGTTTAAATAATTACATTTCATAATGAATTTAATGTAGGAGTTTATATGGAAAAACAGTCAATCATGTCGAAACACTGTAACGTTAGCGTACGCTATTTTAACGTCAACGTCAGTTTAAAATGTCAGCATTTTTTAATTTAAAATGTGTGCGTTTCACTTACGCGACGTCAGTTCCGTTTTTTGAAAGTAAACAACTTTTGACATTCACGACGTTTAGGACTCACACCACTATAATCTCCCTTGAATACTCATGCCCTACAGATGAAGGAGGTAGATTTAAAAAAACAAGTCCGCTTTTCTACATTTTACAGGATACATTGATTTATCTTTACCATGTCCTAAATCTACAGCATTTTAGGAAGAGATCACAGAAAAATGCATGTTGATATAAGATTTCTAGCTAATTCTGCCTCATTTTACACATCATGGGTCTAATCACCACGATTTGTACTTTTTTCTAAATTTTGATATGTGTGTAAAATGAGGCAGAGAAAATGAGGCAGAATTAGCTAGAAATCTTATATCAACGTGCATTTTTCATGCAAACATGAATTTAAAAAAAAGTCTATCTGTAAATATTTGTTATGTTTTAAACTGCAGATATTGGATCAATGAAGAATTTAAGCATAAATACATGTTGTAAATTTTGTTTATCTTTATGCCACGAACAAAAACATTACAATAGGACACTATGGAAAATTAATTGTGGTGTGAGTAAGAGCTGCAGGATTGGTATCTTTTATTCTTTATTTTAAGGCATTGCGCTTTAGAGCTGCAGAATGGCATTTTCATCCGTCACCTTTAAAGTATTGCGCTTTAGAGCTGCAGAGCATGTATATTTCATCTTTTATCACTAAGGTCTTGCAACTTAGAGCTGCAGAATGGGTATCTCGAGGGTATTGCACTTCAGAGCTGCAGAATGGGAATATTCATCCTCATTTTTCAAAAGGCCTTGCGCTTTAGAGCTGCAGCATGAAATGTTTATCCTTTGTCTCTAAGATATTGCGCTTTAAAGCTGCAGAACTGGTAAATTTCATCACTCATATACATACTCAGATGCTTTGGCACTGCAGAATAGGTATTTTTTATCATTATCACTAAGGCATTGCTTAAGAGCTGCCGACCGGGATTTTGTAATTTTTCGTCACTAAGTCATTGCGCTTTAGAGCTGCAGAGGGGATATATTGTATCTTTCATCACTAAGGCATTGCGCTTTAGAGCTACAGAACGGGTATCTTTCATTGTAAAACAAACACACATATCAATGAAAACAGACTACTTTGAAACAAATGTCAAAATTTAAGCAAGGGACTGATACTTTTCCCGGAAAATCAAAATTTTGACTGGTAACCTTTATTTTGATTTTATTATTTTCAGCAGTTTTCTCAATAAATATTTCTTAAAGATCAGTTTTATGCTATACACAGATATAGAGATGCATTTTCATGTATATTTGAATGTTTCAGACATAGCTGAGCATAAATGACCAGGAAAATACAAAATCCCTATCACTACTGTAGATTTTCAAAATATTAAAGGTATACTCGGTCTGAATTTCGACCAATACCCTAGGTCACTAAAACTTGAATAATTTGAAAACCAATAAACATGGAATCAAAATATTAGCACTTTTCAGCATGTAATTGATTTATATACATTTTCAATTATTACTGAGGTGCTCATTAGAAAAAAATTCACCTTAAGGACTCACACCACTATTATCTCCCTTGAATACTCATGCCTACAGATGAGCGAGGTAGATTAAAAAAAACAAGTCCGCTTTTCTACATTTTACAGGATACATTGATTTATCTTTACCAGGTTTTAAATCTACAGCATTTTAGGCAGAGATCACAGAAAAATGCATGTTGATATAAGATTTCTTACTAATTCTGCCTCATTTTACACATCATGGGTCTAATCACCACGGGGTTGTATTTTTTTTCTAAAGTTTGATAGGTGTCACGCAAACATGAAATTAAAAAAACTTCAATCTGATAAATATTTGTTAATTGTTTTACATAAACGGTCAAGTTAAAAAACACCGAAACATATGAGTAAATTAATTGACTTCATAATTGCATCAAAATCAGCTGACCAAGCAATGGCCTAGACATTTGACACACCTCTAAATTTTAGTGGTAAACCCTGTCTTTATCATTTTTCGTTTGTATGGTGTTTTACGTCGTTTTCAACACATGTAAGGTTATATATGACGGTCGACTTTTTTTTGTGTTGGAGGCATCCCAGGGGAACCCACTTTTCCTGGGTAGAACTAGTACTGTACACCTCCCGCCATCCGTAAGAATTGACACTTCCTCACTTACAAGTCGAGCTCCCAGTGGGATTCGAACCCGCAACGATGAGAGGCGAAGGTTTACAATGCAACGTCGTTAACCATTCGGACACGGAAAGGTTTCGTCTTTATCATAGATGTTCAACCAAGTTTATTGTAAAAATTAAGGTATTTACAAGTGTGATTCTTTTAAAACCAAATTTTGAAAATAATCTTATTTTTATGGGATGGTGTGTTGTCCGTCTTCCGTCGTCCGTCGTCTGTCGTCCGTTAACTTTTCTTCAAACGACTTCTCCTCAAAAACCACTTGGCTAATTTTGACCAAACTTCACATGGATGATCCTTAGATGAATGCTTTTTAGATTTGTTAAAATTAGGTCAGCGCTACATCCAAGATGGCTGCCATTACCATATATAATCGAAACCTTAAAAAATCTTCTTCTCCAGCACCGCTGGACAGATTTCAACAGTTCTTCTTTTAAAATGATCGCCAACGCCTAGACTATCAAGTTTGTTCAAATAAAGTCCCCGGGGTCAAAAATGGCCGTGCCATGGGGGTCCAAAGTTTGTATATTGAGGTTTTGCATGTTTTTCATATAGACATATAGGAAAAAACTTTAAAAAATCTTCTTCTCTGAAACCACAAGGCACAGAGCTCTCATGTATTACATGTAACATCAGCTTATGGTCCTCTACTAAGTTTGTTCAAATGGTGACCCTGGGGTCAATTTTTTTCCCGCCCCGGGGGTCACAGTTTTACATAGACTTATATAGGATTTTTTTTTAAAAAATCTTCTTCTCGGAAACTACAACAGCCAGAGGTTTGATATTTTGCATTTACTATAAGCTTATGGTCCTTTACCAAATTTGTTCAAATGGTGACCCTCGGGTCACATTTGGCCCCGCCCCAAGTGTCACATGTTTTACATAGACATGTATAGGGAAAAACTTAAAAAATCTTCTCTGAAACTGCAAGAGCCAGAGGTTTAATATTTTGCATTTGCTATAAGCTTGTGGTCCTCTACCAAGTTTGTTCAAATGGTGACCCAGGGTTCACATTTGGCCCCATCCCGGGGGTCACAGTTTTACATAGGCTAGTATAGGGAAAAACTGAAAAAAATCTTCTTCTCTGGAACCACATGTCACAGAGCTCTCATGTATTACATGTAGCATCAGCTTATGGTCTTCTACTAAGTTTGTTCAAATGGTGACCCTTTCAAATTTGTCCCCGCCCTGAGGATCACAGTTTTACATAGACTTATATACATGTAGGATTGTTTTTTTTAAAAATCTTCTTCTCGGAAACTACAAGAACCAGAGGTTTAATATTTTGCATTTGCTATAAGCGTATGGTCCTTTACCAAGTTTGTTCAAATTGTGACCCTCGGGTCACATTTGACCCCGCCCCAAGGGTCACCATGATTTCTCTTTGATTTACCCTGCGATGGACTGAATTCAAGAGAGAGATCTTTCTATGCACAAATTAAAAAATATATTCTGACGGATTTTACAGTTTACGGTTTTATCAGTTCTCTGTTTACCAACAAAACGCGGACGACATATTGACGTCATACACTGACGTCACACATTGACGTCATCAAATCATGATCTCGATAAATGACGGGAGTGTTCGAGTTTTCACGATTGTGTTGTTCTTTGTTGTAAACAGAGATATAAACATTGATTTAATGAAGATTAGTTTAATTTTGACAACCAATAACAAATAATAAAACAACTGCTAATGATAAGTATTCTTTTAATGCATTTAATAAATATCGCTTCATTCGTAACTACTCGCCAATATCCCGAAGAATGATGGGATTAGCCGAATTAGTACGAATACTCCGAATAAGCGTTTTATCAAACTACGAAAAAGCGAAACAGACTGACGATTTGAGGAAAAAATCCGAAATTGCCGAAAAACAATTTCATGAATGGCGGCGCTTCTGTTGCGACACAGTTTTTTTGCCCAGCCAGGTACGATTTCAAAACTTGCACATGCGTTATCATTAGCCGATCATCTCCGGCCGGCTGCGCCGGCCGAGCTCTGCTTGGTATAATTGAGGGTACCGACCCCCTTTTCGTACGCCGGATTCCGACCCATATTAGCCAGTATTCCGTACGCCGGGTTGTGGTACGCCGTACGCCGACATCGCAGTATTTCATACGCGTACGCCGTATTTTTCTCAAAAAATATTTTTTCCATCCAAAAAATTAAATTTAAGCTAATTTATGTCTCAGATTGCTGGAAATGCCATTTCAGAGCACCTAGGTTTCAACATTTTCCGTGGGGGGGGGGGGGGGGGGGGGGGGGGGGCATGCCCCCGGACCCCCCTCTTTGTACTCCTGAAGAAGGCGTAAAACCGAAAGCCCTCGAGTATATATTTTAACTAGTATACAAGCTAGCTAAGAGTTTTTTTATTTTGTTGATAGCACTGCAAATGATAATTTTCCACATTACTCTATCATTATGTATCCTTTCTGGATCCAGTGTTTGTGAAAGGTGTTCTGTTCAATGTATGATTTTCTCTACTCTCTCTATATATATATATATGTATATATATATAAACTATCAGCGTTTGGTTACATTTCTCCTGATCATGCTGATCAGACCGGTCATTTCAGTTCTGCAGATGTTGAATACACATGCATTAATTATATATATATATAATTATGTACTTCAATATAGATTCCTTTAAAATTTATATTTTTAAATTAATTTACAAAGTAACGCTTACTATTATTAGTCCACTACCAGTGTATTACCAGTGGGGACTATACATTTACTCTCCGTCTGTCTGTACCTCTGTCTGTATGTCCGCCAAAACTGGATTGTGATTTTTACAGTACTAACACCTCCACACATTTTATGAAATGTACCCGTGTAAGTTTTTGTTCCATTTTAACTTGGCCGTTTGGAGCCCCTTTTCTTGTTATATCTTCGATAACTGCATAATATGATTATGGATTAACGGCTTTAGGTATTTTTTATGAAATGTCCCATGTGCATTAAGGTAAAAAAACAACAAGAGCATCGCCAAGCGGAGCATATACGCCCGTCGTTTTATTATTGTAGACCTAATACTTTGAAGGAAAATAATTCAAAGAAATATAAACCAGAGCACTATGGACCTTTATCAGATGTATTCAACGTGTCATGTTGAAGATGTGTACACAGTTTCACATTTTCTAAGTATCGAGTATAGAGAATGTTGAGTTTCGAGTAGAGAAAATCGAGTTTCGAGTGGAGAATATCGAGTTTCGAGTAGAGGTAATCGAGTTTCGAGTAGACAATATCGAGTTTCGAGTAGATAAAATCTAAGTTTGAAAATTACCAACAGAAAACAGTCAAATATGAGCAGCAATGGTGTTATAAAGGCAGCATAGATGTATCCAGGTATTTTAATCTTTATCTTATAATCACATCTGTCTAATTAATACCCTTCTACCCACTGGACAAGCCTCTCTCACCTCCTCTTCTTCTTCTGCTTCTTCTTCTGCTGCTTCAGCTAAATCTGCTTCTGCTTCTTCTTCTATGTAAACATGTATATTTTAATAAATATAACAATGGCTCGTTTTTAATATCCCACTGTGTAACATTGTGCTTCGTTTCGGTAAGGGACATTCATTTTGCTTAAGTAAAAAACACACACGAACAAATAGCAGATGTTTACCTTTATTTTTGGTGCTTGAACAACCTCAGAAGTGGCGATGGAGCACTTTTGCAAATGGAGGTAGCTTCAATGATTACCAGCCACACACGTGCACTACTAAATAAATTCCTTCATTCATAGATTAGCACCAACTTGAAAACAATTTACATGCAAATCTTATGGTCAAGATTCACCTTTGACAGTGAATGCATTCTAATTTACATATGAAAGGCTACATTGATTTTTTTTTTCCACAAAGAAATGCCAGCCATGGACATGAAATTCTATATACCATTCCATTACTGTATTCTTTTTAGTTCATATATTTGTTTCGTTAATAGTTGTTTCAACCGTTCATTGTTTTCTCCTTTTTCACTCTATGTTATTGTTATACTGTTGTGTAACCACTATGATTGAAGGCAAATGCCGTAAGGATACCTAGTGGTATTCTTCTTTGAAAAGATTAAATACTAATTATAATATTAATAGTATTTAGAACTCACTTATAAATATTCCCTTTCTATGGGCATGCGTATTGTATATGTGGCACGTTTACGAAATACTGTTAGAACTTGTTACCCGACCCTTGTTACCCGACCCTTGTTGTCTTTATAATATATTTACCGTATATCCGTAAAATATTGACTGGAAATAAAATACGTTTTTAATACTCTTCAATTAGACAAATGTAAGCGTTTATAATAATATATTTATTATCCACCCCCTACCCCCATTCACCACGTTTTAAACCAATCAGATGGCCCAGAATTGCAAATACTGGTTCATTGTATCTCACCAGACGGCGCTTCCGCACTCATCTGTGTACTCGTTTATAAACCGGACTATTTCGACTGATCATCGAGTAGTCCATCATTTCTACATTTTTAAACAAAAATATTGTCTTTAGTTACTTCTATAAATTGCTTCATTATTTAAAAGAGTAAAAATTACATATATTCATGATTTAGAGTCTTAAACATGTATATAGTAAAGGAAAATAGTCCCCACCTCTTTACCGCTCACTGAAAACTTCTCTACTCGAAACTCGATTTTTTCTACTCGAATTTCTCTACTCAAAACTCGGATTTCTCTACTCTAAACTCGATATTTTCTACTGGAAACTCGAATTTCTCTACTCGAAACTCGAATTTCTCTACTCGAAACTCGACACTCGAAGAAAAGAATTCCTTTTAATGTGGGTGCTTAAATTAATGCTGGTTTGAAATTATTCTTACATGAATGCATTTGTGTATACCGGCTCTTTATCTGAGATAATTAATAAACAGAATAAGAAATCCGGGTCTCTTACAATAATATATGCCCATGGTTATTCATATATCCAGGCGCTGACGTGGCTCGATTGATATCACAGTGGATTTGAAAAACAGATGACATGGGTTCAAGCCTCAGCGCGCCACTGTGTTCGTCGGTGTGTTCTTGGGCAAGGCACGTTACCTTAGCCTCATCCGTCGGACGGGAACGTACACCTGGCGGTCAGGCGTATCAAAGTGTATCGTCCGAGCACGTCAAAGAACGTACTTGAGGTTATTACTGATTTTTAAAGATGAATGGTCACCCTTTTTGTGGTATTATCAATTAACAAATTTAACTCTTAAACATCATATGAACTTTTCTTGATAGTCTCGGAGAGTAACATATATTGAAAAAAAGCTACTAAGTTGTATGTAAAAAATAAGTATTATTTGCATGACGTAGATACTACTTTTTTTATTTCTGCGTGACTGCACTGAATTGTATAGCTGCACAACTATTGCCAGATAATTGATAAATACCTTTACCTGTGGATTAATTTACCTTTTCAAAGTTTTCTGCGTCATCAAATATTCTCGCTTTTCACAGATATTGCAATGTGTGAATTGTAAATATCTATTATTGTGAATTGATTTCGATTTAAATAAACAGAAACATGTTCACGAAACAAAATATGGCCGGAGAAATTTAACATGCTTGATTTACTGTGGAAGGAGCATGATTTTGTCTATTATGACCTTAACGAACACTATAATCAACAGGAAGTAACTACAAACGTACATAAAACGTTTGCAAACAAGGAATTTCAGTGTTTAATTTCAAGATAACTATATGTGTCCCGTTTTCAACTGTGAGACATCTTCAGCAATTTTTTTGCGATAATAGGAAAGCTATCTACTTTCATATTCAGAGGAAATAGTAGTACAAACCATGAATATCTCAGGAACTTCCTGATCAATTTAAGTTATGCAAATTTAGGTTACAGGATAAATGTTTTGTGTTAGGTATACATATACGTCTGCATACCTGAAACACAGCAAACATGTTCTTAAAGAATATTATATAGGTAGATTACAAAATGGCTGATCACCTTTTGATGACCGATCCCATGTGGATATGGTCGTTCTCCTCTTTGCTTGGTCACCGGTCGTGGAGGACCAAGCGCCTTTCCTTTATCTTACTTTTATCTCACATGGCACTATTGCTTTTTCACATTGTTAGTTTGGCTAATCCTTTTCACTAGTCTTATACTCTTTGAATTCAACTTATATAATTCCTTACTGCTATCTCTGTATTTTTCATTTGAATTCTTCCTTCATATCTTTCTTAGTACAGAATGATTTACTTTTAAATGCATTTGCTCTTTCCCCATCTATACAAGCTATAGTTTCTGTCACCTTTGTCTTCCTTCTCTGCCTTATTTCACTATCAGCTATGTTTTTTCATTGTATACGTCTGACTTGCTATCACCTCGACATTTGTGTTATAATCATCCTTACTTTTCTATATTTTTAACGTTAACATTTCACGGGAGTGCCGTTTTGTGGTGTTCAATAAGTTGCTGTGTTGGTAGCTTATATATAGAAAGAAAGTTTAAAATAGATCACTTACTAAAATTTGTGAAACTTACCTGTAGGTAGCTTTTATGAAAAGTAAACGTAGGATTGCATTAGATTTGTTTGTTTTAATATTATTTTACGTCATTTTTAGCACATGTTAGGCTATATATGACGGTCGATTTGTTTTTGTGGTGGAGGCAGACCACCCACATATTCCTGGGTAGAACTGTATACCTCCCGCCATCCGTAAGAATCGACACTTTCTCACTTATAAGTTGAGCTTCCAGTGGGATTCGAACCCGCAGCAGTGACAGGCGAGACTGTTTACACCGCAACGACGTTAACCCCTCGACCAATGATGCGTTGATCGCATTTGAGGTCATTTGGTAAAGGTCAAGGTTGCTGTTACTTAAAATTAAACAAAAACTCAGGGCAATTACGTCAGTGACGAGTGAGATATTGAACGAAACTTGATGTGTATATAGCTTGAAATATATATTGGAACGAAACGTTGTAGGTAGCTTATGGAAAACCTGTTTTTCGTGGAATTTCCACGTTTCTTGTTCGTTTATATTCTTATTCCTTACTATCACTGCTTAACCATCACATCTGTATTCTTCTACCTAACGCGAGTTCGACTCCTCACCTACGTATTGTTATTACGTTATGCTGCCGTACATATTTTACGTTTT
Source organism: Cyrtodaria siliqua (assembly GCA_037043455.1). NCBI lineage: Eukaryota > Metazoa > Mollusca > Bivalvia > Adapedonta > Hiatellidae > Cyrtodaria > Cyrtodaria siliqua. Next base: position 390,647 of record JAWPHD010000750.1, on the reverse strand, counting down.
GTTTATAGCAGTGACATCGTTATTTTTCCAAATGCCTTCACACTTTATTCTTCACTTCCAGGACAATCCATCTGTCGGTATGACTAAATAACGATTCACTTCCAGTACTGAGGCACAATCCATCTGTCGGTACGACTAAATAACGAACATTTGCTTATATACATAGACACTGAAATAAATTACAAACAAGTGCAAATGATTCAGAAGGAAGCCAGTTTCCTTAACACAGTTGTATGTGCAATGTTTAATACATTAGCGTATAAGTAAATTTCATGGTAAATATGATATGTATAGCGACTACTGTCCGGTTCCGTCTGACTTTGCTTGATGATTTAAACATGTTTTTAGTTATTAGTTATTTATGAAAGAAGACGGGGAATGAAAATATTATTTTTGTTGAATTGATAAACCGGATTGGTGAGTAGTATATATAATGAGGGTATCGGCATAGTTTTTTCCAGAGCGGGGTTAACTCAAGCAATTTAAAATTTGTTAAAAGCTTTTAACGGCAAGCATATCATTGTTTTTTTAAACTGGCTGAAAATAAGTATAAAACTCGAACAGGAAATGCAGCATTCACAGAACACAGTAAACCCAGAAGCACGTAAAAAGACAAACATGAACGGCAATTGTAATAAGGAATAAAAGCATATGACGTCACAAACACAAAAAGGGTTGACAATAGGGCTACCGCCTTGGAACGGTCAGTGGCAAATATGCCGATGAAGGTTTAAACCAGGTTGTAACCTCAATTACCCTACTGTCATCCCTATAAAAAGGGACAGTGTAAATAAAGAATTCCCCGTCATGAAATACTCGCTAACCAACAAGGCAGCATTAATAGGCAATATAAGTAAAACACAAAGATGCTCGTGTATATATATAAATACAAAAAACAATAGCCTAGAAAGACAATGTCAGCAAAGCTTTAGTTGACCATGATATACAAAATATGAAAGTTGTTTTTGCCGTGTTGTTTTTTTAACGATGGTGTGCTTGGGTTGAGAACTATGGTTAACACATTTTAAATGCTTTCTTTTTTGAGACCCCGATGAGGGAAAACTGTGCTTATACCCTTATTATATAAACGACAATGTTGCCTACTAGATGCTTGAGTATTTCGTATATCATGATCAACTAAACCTAAAGCTTAACTGGCATTGTCTTAAGTATCTCACAACTTAGGTCATCGAGCATGTCTCTAACACTGCCGATGTTACGATGATGGTGGTTAACCTGGCTCCTCGCCTCTGCATCTTCTCTATCTTACTCTTCGACTGGGAAGTGGAAGCTCCAGATCGATGCACAAGAATAAAGTATGCAGATGTTTTGGTTTAGCGGATGCTCTACTTTTCGCAAGCTTAACATGTTGTTGGCCATCCTCACTGTTCTGTCGATAAGATGGTTCCAGGAGAGATAAGATCCACTCCAAGAATATGGCTTTACTAACAACCTCTTGAACTTGTTCCTTGAGTCCGTAGTCAAATGTGGCTGGAGAGCATGCCGACTCGAAGGATGTTGCATTTTTTGTCAGCATGGTCCTATCCGGCTAGCCTCTTCAAGTCGTCCTGTAGCTTGGTACTGTCCTCTGCAGTATTGAAAGCTGTATATAACATGTTCTCTCCTGCAAATAGTCTGGTGTTAGAGTTGACGCAGTCTGGCAGATCAATCATAAAGAGCACGAAGAGCAGTGGATCTAGTACAGTGTACTGCGCGACTCCGCTGATTACACATACACATCGTCAACACATACTAGTTCTTATGTAGAAACAACCAAGCCCTGTTTTATGCAGCTACCTGTGACTATGTTATTATGTGGGTGAGTGGGTGAGGGTGCGTGCCACCGGTTCTCCATAGTAAGGGATTGGTCTCGGTTGATTTTCAGGCTGGCTACGGGCCTGTCACGCGTTTGTTACACATGTGCAATGCAATAATTCTAAATGCTCCCTCCATCACCACTCCTCGCCCCTAAATGCATGAGTGCACATGTAAGTGTTTAGTGTTTACACCACCTTTTAAACCAGTCAGATGGCTCAGAATTGCAAATACTGGTTCATTGTATCCCACCGGAGGGCGCTTCCGCATCATCTGTGTACTCGTTTACAACCGGACTATTTCGACAGATCATCGAGTACGAATAGGTGCCTTCATTTTTCCTTTTTTAAACAAAAACATTTGTCTTTAGTTACCTACTATAAATTGCTTCATTATTTAAAACAGTAAAAGTTACATATATTCATGATTTAGAGTCTTAAACATGTATATAGCAAAGGAAAAAATAGTCCCCACCTCTTTACCGCTCACTCAAAACTCGGATTTTTTCCACTCGAAACTGCTCTACTCAAACCTCGATCTTTTCTACTCGAATTTCTCTACTCGAAACTCGAATTTATCTACACGAAACTCGACACTAGAAGAAAAGAGTTCCGTTTAATGTGGGTGCTTAAATTATTGCTGGTTTGAAATTATTCTTACATTAATGCATTTGTGTATACCGGCTCTTTATCTGAGATAATTAATAAACAGAATAAGAAATCAGGGTCCCGGGAAACCTGTCATACTCTTACAATAATATATTCCCATGGTTATTCATATATCCAGGCGCTGACGTGGCTCGGTTGATATCACAGTGGATTTGAAAAACAGATGACATGGGTTCAAGCCTCAGCGCACCACTGTGTTCGTCGGTGTGTTCTTGGGCAAGGCACGTTACCTTAGCCTCGTCCGTCGGACGGGAACGAAACATTGCGGTCCGGCGTATCAAAGTGTATCGTCCTAGCACGTCAAAGAACGTCCTTGAGGTTATTACAGGTCTTTAAAGATGAATGGTCACCCTTTTTGTGGTATTATCAATAACAAATTTAACTCTTAAACATCATATGAACATTTATTGATAGTCCCGGAGAGTAACATATATTGAAAAAAAGCTACTTAGTTGTATGTAAAAATAAGTATTATTTGCATGACGTAGATACTACTTTTTTATTTCTACGTGACGGCACGGGGAAATGAGGTAAATCTGAATTGTATACCTACACAACTGTTGCCAGATAATTGATAAATCCTGTGGATTAATTTACCTTTTAAAAGTTGTCTACGTCATCAGACATTCTCGCTTTTCACAGATATTGCAATTTGTGAATTGTAAATATCTATTATTGTGTATTGATTCGATTTTAATAAACATAAACATGTTCATGAAACAAAATATGGCCGGAGAAATTTAACATGCTTGATTTACTGTGGAAGGGGCATGATTTCGTCTATTATGACCTTAACGAACACTGTAATCAACCGGAAGTAACTACAAACGTACATAAAGCGTTTGCAAATAAGGAATTTCATTGTTTAATTTCAAGATAACTATATGTGTCCCATTTTCAACTGTGAGACATCTTCATCAATTATTTGCGATAATAGGAAAGCTATCTACTTTCATATTCAGAGGAAATAGTAGTACAAACCATGAATATCTCAGGAACTTCCTGATTCAATTTAAGTTATGCAAATTTAGGTTACAGGATAAAAGTTTTGTGTTAGGTATACATATACGTCTGCATACCTGAAACACAGCAAACATGTTCGTAAAGAATATTATGTAGGTAGATTACCAAATGGCTGATCAACCTTTTGATGACCGATCCCATGTGGATATGGTCGTTCTCCTCTTTGCTTGGTCACCGGTCGTGGAGGACCAAGCGCCTTTCCTTTATCTTACTTTTATCTCACATGGCACTATCGCTTTTTCGCATTGATAGTTTGGCTAATCTTTTTCACTAGTCTTATAATCTTTGAACTCAACTCCTAATGCTGCCTTACTGTTACCTCTGTATTTTTCATTTGAATTCTTCCTTCCTATCTTACTATAACTTTCTTCTGCTCAATGATTAACTTCTTATTAGCTGATTATTTTTAAAATGCATTTGCTCTTTCCCCATCTATCACCTGTCTTCCTTATTTCACTATCAGCTTTGTTTTTTCATTGTATACGTGTGATAGCATATCACCTCTATATTCTTGTTATACTCTTCCTTACTTTTCTATATTTTTAACGTTAACATTTCACTGGAGTGCCGTTTCGTGGTATCTGTTCAATAAGTTCTGTGTTGGTAGCATATATATAGAAAGAAAGCTTAAAATAGGAAAAAATGTTTCCGGACTATAACTATAATTAGGAATGACATATTGGAACGAAACTACTGTGTAGGTGGTAGCTTTTATAAAAAGGAAACGTAGGATTGCATTAGATTTGTTTGTTTTAATATTATTTTACGTCATTTTTAGCACATGTTAGGCTATATATGACGGTCGATTTGTTTTTGTGGTTGAGGCATCCACCCACTTATTCCTGGGTAGAACTGTATACCTCCCGCCATCCGTAAGAATCGACACTTTCTCACTTATAAGTTGAGCTTCCAGTGGGATTCGAACCCGCAGCAGTGACAGGCGAGACTGTTTACACCGCAACGACGTTAACCCCTCGACCAATGATGCGTTGATCGCATTTGAGGTCATTTGGTAAAGGTCACGGTTGCTGTTACTTAAAATAAAACAAAAACTCAGGGCAATTACGTCAGTGACGAGTGAGATATTGAACGAAACTTGATGTGTATATAGCTTGAAATATATATTGGAACGAAACGTTGTAGGTAGCTTATGGAAAACCTGTTTTTCGTGGAATTTCCACGTTTCTTGTTCGTTTATATTCTTATTCCTTACTATCACTGCTTAACCATCACATCTGTATTCTTCTACCTAACGCGAGTTCGACTCCTCACCTACGTATTGTTATTACGTTATGCTGCCGTACATATTTTACGTTTTGTTTATAGCAGTGACATCGTTATTTTTCCAAATGCCTTCACACTTTATTCTTCACTTCCAGGACAATCCATCTGTCGGTATGACTAAATAACGATTCACTTCCAGTACTGAGGCACAATCCATCTGTCGGTACGACTAAATAACGAACATTTGCTTATATACATAGACACTGAAATAAATTACAAACAAGTGCAAATGATTCAGAAGGAAGCCAGTTTCCTTAACACAGTTGTATGTGCAATGTTTAATACATTAGCGTATAAGTAAATTTCATGGTAAATATGATATGTATAGCGACTACTGTCCGGTTCCGTCTGACTTTGCTTGATGATTTAAACATGTTTTTAGTTATTAGTTATTTATGAAAGAAGACGGGGAATGAAAATATTATTTTTGTTGAATTGATAAACCGGATTGGTGAGTAGTATATATAATGAGGGTATCGGCATAGTTTTTTCCAGAGCGGGGTTAACTCAAGCAATTTAAAATTTGTTAAAAGCTTTTAACGGCAAGCTTATCATTGTTTTTTTAAACTGGCTGAAAATAAGTATAAAACTCGAACAGGAAATGCAGCATTCACAGAACACAGTAAACACAGAAGCACGTAAAAAGACAAACATGAACGGCAATTGTAATAAGGAATAAAAGCATATGACGTCACAAACACAAAAATGTTTGACAATAGGGTACCGCCTTGGAACGGTCAGTGGCAAATATGCCGATGAAGGTTTAAACCAGGTTGTAACCTCAATTACCCTACTGTCATCCCTATAAAAAGGGACAGTGTAAATAAAGAATTCCCCGTCATGAAATACTCGCTAACCAACAAGGCAGCATTAATAGGCAATATAAGTAAAACACAAAGATGCTCGTGTATATATAAATACAAAAAACAATAGCCTAGAAAGACAATGTCAGCAAAGCTTTAGTTGACCATGATATACAAAATATGAAAGTTGTTTTTGCCGTGTTGTTTTTTTAACGATGGTGTGCTTGGGTTGAGAACTATGGTTAACACATTTTAAATGCTTTCTTTTTTGAGACCCCGATGAGGGAAAACTGTGCTTATACCCTTATTATATAAACGACAATGTTGCCTACTAGATGCTTGAGTATTTCGTATATCATGGTCAACTAAACCTAAAGCTTAACTGGCATTGTCTTAAGTATCTCACAACTTAGGTCATCGAGCATGTCTCTTACACTGCCGATGTTACGATGATGGTGGTTAACCTGGCTCCTCGCCTGTGCATCTTCTCTATCTTACTCTTCGACTGGGAAGTGGAAGCTCCAGATCGATGCACAAGAATAAAGTATGCAGATGTTTTGGTTTAGCGGATGCTCTACTTTTCGCAAGCTTAACATGTTGTTGACCATCCTCACTGTTCTGTCGATAAGATGGTTCCAGGAGAGATAAGATCCACTCCAAGAATATGGCTTTACTAACAACCTCTTGAACTTGTTCCTTGAGTCCGTAGTCAAATGTGGCTGGAGAGCATGCCGACTCGAAGGATGTTGCATTTTTTGTCAGCATGGTCCTATCCGGCTAGCCTCTTCAAGTCGTCCTGTAGCTTGGTACTGTCCTCTGCAGTATTGAAAGCTGTATATAACATGTTCTCTCCTGCAAATAGTCTGGTGTTAGAGTTGACGCAGTCTGGCAGATCAATCATAAAGAGCACGAAGAGCAGTGGATCTAGTACAGTGTACTGCGTGACTCCGCTGACTACACATACACATCGTCAACACATACTAGTTCTTATGTAGAAACAACCAAGCCCTGTTTTATGCAGCTACCTGTGACTATGTTATTATGTGGGTGAGTGGGTGAGGGTGCGTGCCACCGGTTCTCCATAGTAAGGGATTGGCCTCGGTTGAATTTCAGGCTGGCTACGGGCCTGTCACGCGTTTGATACACATGTGCAATGCAATAATTCTAAATGCTCCCTCCATCACCACTCCTCGCCCCTAAATGCATGAGTGCACATGTAAGTGTTTAGTGTTTACACCACCTTTTAAACCAGTCAGATGGCTCAGAATTGCAAATACTGGTTCATTGTATCCCACCGGAGGGCGCTTCCGCATCATCTGTGTACTCGTTTACAACCGGACTATTTCGACAGATCATCGAGTACGAATAGGTGCCTTCATTTTTCCTTTTTTAAACCAAAACATTTGTCTTTAGTTACCTACTATAAATTGCTTCATTATTTAAAACAGTAAAAGTTACATATATTCATGATTTAGAGTCTTAAACATGTATATAGCAAAGGAAAAAATAGTCCCCACCTCTTTACCGCTCACTCAAAACTCGGATATTTTCCACTCGAAACTGCTCTACTCAAACCTCGATCTTTTCTACTCGAATTTCTCTACTCGAAACTCGAATTTATCTACTCGAAACTCGACACTAGAAGAAAAGAGTTCCGTTTAATGTGGGTGCTTAAATTATTGCTGGTTTGAAATTATTCTTACATAAATGCATTTGTGTATACCGGCTCTTTATCTGAGATAATTAATAAACAGAATAAGAAATCAGGGTCCCGGGAAACCTGTCATACTCTTACAATAATATATTCCCATGGTTATTCATATATCCAGGCGCTGACGTGGCTCGGTTGATATCACAGTGGATTTGAAAAACAGATGACATGGGTTCAAGCCTCAGCGCACCACTGTGTTCGTCGGTGTGTTCTTGGGCAAGGCACGTTACCTTAGCCTCGTCCGTCGGACGGGAACGAAACATTGCGGTCCGCGTATCAAAGTGTATCGTCCGAGCACGTCAAAGAACGTCCTTGAGGTTATTACAGGTCTTTAAAGATGAATGGTCACCCTTTTTGTGGTATTATCAATAACAAATTTAACTCTTAAACATCATATGAACATTTATTGATAGTCCCGGAGAGTAACATATATTGAAAAAAAGCTACTTAGTTGTATGTAAAAATAAGTATTATTTGCATGACGTAGATACTACTTTTTTATTTCTACGTGACGGCACGGGGAAATGAGGTAAATCTGAATTGTATACCTGCACAACTGTTGCCAGATAATTGATAAATCCTGTGGATTAATTTACCTTTTAAAAGTTGTCTACGTCATCAGACATTCTCGCTTTTCACAGATATTGCAATTTGTGAATTGTAAATATCTATTATTGTGTATTGATTCGATTTTAATAAACATAAACATGTTCATGAAACAAAATATGGCCGGAGAAATTTAACATGCTTGATTTACTGTGGAAGGGGCATGATTTCGTCTATTATGACCTTAACGAACACTGTAATCAACCGGAAGTAACTACAAACGTACATAAAACGTTTGCAAATAAGGAATTTCATTGTTTAATTTCAAGATAACTATATGTGTCCCATTTTCAACTGTGAGACATCTTCAGCAATTATTTGCGATAAAAGGAAAGCCATCTACTTTCATATTCAGAGGAAAAAGCAGGTAGCGCCGTGGTGTAATGGTTAGCATCGCGGCTTAGTAACCCAGGGATCGTGCGTTCAATCCCAGCCAGGACCGAATTTGGGTTAATTAACGAAATATTTCATAAAAGTATTTCCTACCTTACCAGTCCTTCGGATGAGACTTTAAACCGAGGTCTGCTCGCTAAAATGCTTCGTGCAATACAGCGAGGATAAATAAACGCTTATACACACAAACACAGCAAACATGTTCGTAAAGAATATTATGTAGGTAGATTACCAAATGGCTGATCAACCTTTTGATGACCGATCCCATGTGGATATGGTCGTTCTCCTCTTTGCTTGGTCACCGGTCGTGGAGGACCAAGCGCCTTTCCTTTATCTTACTTTTATCTCACATGGCACTATCGCTTTTTCGCATTGATAGTTTGGCTAATCTTTTTCACTAGTCTTATAATCTTTGAACTCAACTCCTAATGCTGCCTTACTGTTACCTCTGTATTTTTCATTTGAATTCTTCCTTCCTATCTTACTATAACTTTCTTCTGCTCAATGATTAACTTCTTATTAGCTGATTATTTTTAAAATGCATTTGCTCTTTCCCCATCTATCACCTGTCTTCCTTATTTCACTATCAGCTTTGTTTTTTCATTGTATACGTGTGATAGCATATCACCTCTACATTCTTGTTATACTCTTCCTTACTTTTCTATATTTTTAACGTTAACATTTCACTGGAGTGCCGTTTCGTGGTATCTGTTCAATAAGTTCTGTGTTGGTAGCATATATATAGAAAGAAAGCTTAAAATAGGAAAAAATGTTTCCGGACTATAACTATAATTAGGAATGACATATTGGAACGAAACTACTGTGTAGGTGGTAGCTTTTATGAAAAGGAAACGTAGGATTGCATTAGATTTGTTTGTTTTAATATTATTTTACGTCATTTTTAGCACATGTTAGGCTATATATGACGGTCGATTTGTTTTTGTGGTGGAGGCATCCACCCACTTATTCCTGGGTAGAACTGTATACCTCCCGCCATCCGTAAGACTCGACACTTTCTCACATAAGTTGAGCTTCCTGTGGGATTCGAACCCGCAGCGGTGAGAGGCGAGAATGTTCACACCGCAACGACGTTAACCCCTCGACCAATGATGCGTTGATCGCATCTGAGGTCATTTGGTCAAGGTCAAGGTCAATGTTACTAAAAATAAACAAAAACTCAGGGCAATTACTTCAGTGAGGATCGAGATATTGAAGCGAAACTTGGTGTGTATATAGCTTATACGGAAATAAATATATGGGAACGAAACATTGTGGGTATCTTATGGTTAACCTGTTTTTCGTGGAATTTCCACGTTTCTTGTTCGTTTATATTCTTATTCCTTACTATCACTGCTTTACCATCACATCTGTATTCTTCTATCTAACGCGAGTTCGACTCCTCACCTACGTATTTTTCATTGTTATTACGTTATGCTTCCGTACATATTTTACGTTTTGTTTATAGCAGTACCATCGTTATTTTTCCAATGCGTACACACACTTTATTCTTCACTTCCAGGACAATCCATCTGTCGGTAAGACTAAATAACGATTTACTGTCAGTACTGAGGCACACTCCATTTGTCGGTACGACTAAATAACGAACATTTGCTTATATACATAGACACTGAAAAAAATTACAAACAAGTGCAAAAGATTCAGAAGGAAGCCAGTTTCCTTAACACAATTGTATGTGCAATGTTTAATACATTAGCGTATAAGTAAATTTCATGGTAAATATGATATGTATAGCGACGATGAAGACTACTGTCCGGTTCCGTCTGACTTTGCTTGATGATTTAACCATGTTTTTAGTTATTAGTTATTTATGAAAGAAGACGGGGAATGAAAATATTATTTTGTTGAATTGATAAACCGGATTGGTGAGTAGTATATATAATGAGGGTATCGGCATAGTTTTTTCCAGAGCGGGGTTTACTCAAGCAATTTAAAATTTGTTAAAAGCTTTCAACCGCAAGCATATCATTGTTTTTTTAATCTGGCTGAAAATAAATATAAAAGTCGAACAGGAAATGCAGCTTTCACAGAACACAGTAAACCCAGAAGCATGTAAAAAGACAAACATGAACGGCAATTGTAATAAGGAATAAAGGCATATGACGTCACAAACACAAAAAAGGGTTGACAATAGGGCTACCGCCTTGGAACGGTCAGTGGCAAACATGCCGATGGGGGTTTAAACCAGGTTGTAAACTCAATTACCCTACTGTCATCCCTATAAAAAGAGACAGTGTAAATAAAGAATTCCCCGTCATGAAATACTCGCTAACCAACAAGGCAGCATTAATAGGCAATATAAGTAAAACACAAAGATGCTCGTGTATATATATAAAAACAAAAAACAATAGCCTAGAAAGACAATGTCAGCAAAGCTTTATTTGACCATGATATACAAAATATGAAAGTTGTTTTTGCCGTCTTGTTTTTAGCTCTACTGGCCGAAGGCCAGAAGAGCTTATGGGATGGCGAGTTGTCCGTCGTCCGTCCGTCGTCCGTCGTTAACTTTTGGCTTGTGAACACTCTAGGGCCTTCATTATTAATCAAATCTTTACGAAACTTTTCCAGTGTCTTTATATCAATGAAAGCTCGGACAAGTTCGAAAACCAGCCGGATCGGATAAATTTCACCAGAGTTATGGCCCTTGTTTTGCTGAAAAATGCCATATTAAGCCTTGTGAACACTCTAGCACCTTCATTTATTATTTGATCTTTACCAAACTTGCACAGATTGTTAATATCAATAAAAGCTCGGACAAGTTCGAAAACCAGCCAAATCGGTTAGGTAACACCGGAGTTATGGCCCTTGTCTTTTCTGAAAATTGCTATTTTCTGCCTTGTGAACGCTCTAGCACCTTCATTTATTATTTGATCGTTACCAAACTTGCACAGATTGTTAATACCAATTATAGCTTGGACAAGTTCGAAAATCAGCTGAATTGGGTCTGTTAAACCAGAGTTATGGCCCTTGTTTTTTCTGAAAATTGCTATTTTCTGCCTTGTGAACGCTCTAACACCTTCATTTATTATTTGATTGTTACCAAACTTGCACAGATTGTTAATACTAATGATCGCTTGGACAAGTTCGAAAATCAGCTAAATTGGGTCAGTAACACTAGAGTTATGGCCCTTGTTTTTTCTGGAAAATGCTATTTTCTGCCTTGTGAACACTCTAGGGCCTTCAATATTAATCGGACCTTTACTTAACTTTGCCAGGGTCTTTATATCAATGAAAGCTCGGACAAGTTTGAAAACCGGCAAGATCGAAATAATTTCACCGGAGTTATGGCCCTTGTTTTGCTGAAAAATGCCATATTAAGCCTTGTGAACACTCTAGCACCTTCATTTATTATTTGATCTTTACCAAACTTGCACAGATTGTTAATATCAATAAAATCTCGGACAAGTTTGAAAACCAACTAGATCGGACCATTTACAGCAGAGTTATTGCCCTTGATTTAGTTAAAAATGCTATATTTTGCCTCATTCAGACAATAGGGCCTTCATCTTTCATCCAATCTTTACCAAACTTTACCAGATAGTTTATATAAATGAAAGCTCGGACAACTTCGACGACCATCTAGATCGGACCATTAACAGCGGAGTTATGGCCCTTGATTTAGTTAAAAATGCTATATTTTGGACTCGTTAAGACGATAGGGCCTTTATCTTTCATTCGATCTTTACCAAACTTTACCAGATTGTTTATATAAATGGAAGCTCGGACAATTTCGAAGACCAGCCAGATCAGACCAGTAACAGGGGAGTTATGGCCCTTGATTAGTTAAAAATGCTATATTTTGCCTCGTTAAAATGATAGGGCCTTCATTTTTCATGCGATCTTTATGAAACTTTATGAGATTGTTCCTATCAATGAAAGCTTGGTCAAGTGCGGAAACCAGCTAGATCGGACCAGTAACGGTGGGGTTATGGCCCTTGATTTAGTTAAAAATCCTATATTTTGCCTCAAGACGATAGGGCCTTCATCTTTCATCCGATCTTTAAGAAACTTTACCAGATTGTTAATATCAATGAAAGCTTGGATGAGTTCGAAAACCATCCAGATTGGACCATTTACATCGGAGTCATGGCCCTTGATTTTCTGAAATATGCTACATCTTGGCCTCATTAAGATGAAAGGGCCTTCATTTGACCGGATTTCATTGAAACTTTGCAGGGATGATCAGTACCAAGCCTAGTTGTACATAGTCGCCGTGTTCCAGTTGAATGATTTTGGCAGAGTTATAGCCCTTTAAAGGTTTTAATACACAAACGTTGTTCTGACTAGTTCTCCTGAATCCATGGCTGGATTAAACAAAACTTTTTAGGGATGATCTATTCTATATCTAGTTGTGCACATCATCGCCGTGTTCCGGTTAAATGATTTTTGGCGGAGTTGGGGCCCTTTAAAGGTTTTAATACACAAACTTTGTTCTGACTAGTTCTCCTGAATCTGGCCGGATTTAAACGAAGCTTTTTAGGGATGATCAATTCCATGTCTAGTTGTGCAAATCATTGGCATATTCCCTTTAAAGGTTTTAATACACAAACTTTGTCTGATCTACTTGTCCTGAACCCCTCGCCAGATTTCAATGAAACTGCAGGGATGATCAGCACCAATCCTAGCTGTGCATGTCATTGTCATGTTCCGGTTTACAGATATTTGGCAGAGTTATGGCCCTTTAAAGGATTTTTTTGATACCACAATTTTTTTCCGGGCTAGTTCTCTTGAACCCCTGGCTGGATATAGACGGAACTTGACAAGGATGATCAGTATCAAGCCTAGTTTTGCATATCATCGCCATATTTCGGTTGAATTATTTTTGGCCGAATTGTGACCCTTTAAATGTTTTAATACACAAACTTTGTCCAGATGAATCTCTTCTGAACTCTTTGCCAGATTTCAGCGATCTTGGCGAGAACGATCAGTACTAAGCCTAGTTGCACCTGTCATTGCCATGTTCTGGTTGAAAGATTTTTTAAAGACTTATGGCACCTTATACATAAACTTTATCTTGAGCCAGTAGAGCGTCCACAGGCCCTCTTGGGCCTCTTGTTTAACGTGCTTTGGTTGAGAGCTATGGTTAACACATTTTAAATGCTTACTTTTTTGAGACCCCGCGAGGGAAAACTGTGCTTATAAACTCATTATATAAACGACAAAGTTGTCTACTAGATGGTTGAGTATTTTGTATATCATGGTCAACTAAAACTAACTGGCATTGCCTTAAGTATCTCACAACCTAGGTCATCGAGCATGTCTCTAACACTGCCGATGTTACGATGATGGTGATTAACCTGGCTGCTCGCCTCTGCATCTTCTCTATCTTACTATTCGACTGGGAAGTGGAAGCTCCAGATCGATGCACAAGAATAAAGTATGCAGATGTTTTGGTTTAGCGGATGCTCTACTTTTCGCAAGCTTAACATGTTGTTGGCCATCCTCACTGTTCTGTCGATAAGGTGGTTCCAGGAGAGGTAAGATCCACTCCAAGAATATGGCTTTACTAACAACCTCTTGAACTTGGTCCTTGAGTCCGTAGTCAAATGTGGCTGGAGAGCATGCCGACTCGAAGGATGTTGCTTTTTTGTCAGCATGTGATGTCCCCATACATGGTCCTATCCGGCTGGCCTCTTCAAGTCGTCCTGTAGCTTGGTACTGTCCTCTGCAGTTGGTACTGTCCTCTGCAGTAATGAAAGCTGTATAAAACATGTTCTCTCCTGCAAATAGTCTGGTGTTAGAGTTGACGCAGTCAGGCAGATCAATCATAAAGAGCACGAAGAGCAGTGGATCTGGTACAGTGTACTGCGTGACTCCGCTGACTACACATACACATCGTCAACACATACTAGTTCTTATGTAGAAACAACCAAGCGCTGTTTTCTGCAGCTACCTGTGACTATGTTATTATGTGGGTGAGTGGGCGAGGGTGCGTGCCACCGGTTTTCCATAGTAAGGGATTGGCCTCGGTTGAATTTCAGGCTGGCTACGAGCCTGTCACGCGTTTTTTACACATGTGCAATGCAATAATTCTAAATGCTCCCTCCATCACCACTCCTCGCCCCTAAATGCATGAGTGCACATGTAAGTGTTTAGTGTTTACACCACTTTTTAAACCAATCAGATGGCTCAGAATTGCAAATACTGGTTCATTGTATCCCACCGGACGGCGCTTCCGCGTCATCTGTGTACTCGTTTACAACCGGACTATTTTGACTGATCATCGAGTACGAATAGGTGCCTTCATTTTTACTTTTTTAAACAAAAATATTTGTCTTTAGTTACCTACTATAAATTGCTTCATTATTTAAAATAGTAAAAGTTACATATATTTATGATTTAGAGTCTTAAACATGTATATAGTAAAGGAAAATAGTCCCCACCTCTTTACCGCTCACTCAAAACTCGATTTTTTTCCACTCGAAACTGCTCTACTCAAAACTCGATCTTTTCTACTCGAATTTCTCTACTCGAAACTCGAATTTATCTGCTCGAAACTCGATACTCGAAGAAAAAAGAATTCCTTTTAATGTGGGTGCTTAAATTAATGCTGGTTTGAAATTATTCTTACATAAATGCATTTGTGTATACCGGCTCTTTATCTGAGATAATTAATAAACAGAATAAGAAATCAGGGTCCCGGGAAACCTGTCATACTCTTACAATAATATATTCCCATGGTTATTCATATATCCAGGCGCTGACGTGGCTCGGTTGATATCACAGTGGATTTGAAAAACAGATGACATGGGTTCAAGCCTCAGCGCACCACTGTGTTCGTCGGTGTGTTCTTGGGCAAGGCACGTTACCTTAGCCTCGTCCGTCGGACGGGAACGTAACATTGCGGTCCGGCGTATCAAAGTGTATCGTCCGAGCACGTCAAAGAACGTCCTTGAGGTTATTACAGGTCTTTAAAGATGAATGGTCACCCTTTTTGTGGTATTATCAATTAACAAATTTAACTCTTAACATCATATGAACATTTCTTGATAGTCTCGGAGAGTAATTTATATTGAAAACAGCTACTATGTTGTATGTAAAAATAAGTATTATTTGCATGACGTAGATACTACTTTTTTATTTTTACGTGACGGCACGGGGAAATGAGGTAAATCTGAATTGTATAACTGCACAACTATTGCCAGATAATTGATAAATACCTTTACCTGTGGATTAATTTACCTTTTCAAATTGTCTACGTCATCAGATATTCTCGCTTTTCACAGATATTGCAATTTGTGAATTGTAAATATCTAGTATTGTGTATTGATTCGATTTAAATAAACATAAACATGTTCATGAAACAAAATATGGCCGGAGTAATTTAACATGCTTGATTTACTGTGGAAAGGGGCATGATTTCGTCTATTATGACCTTAACAAACACTGTAATCAACCGGAAGTAACTACAAACGTACATAAAACGTTTGCAAACATGGAATTTCAGTGTTTAATTTCAAGATAACTATATGTGTCCCGTTTTCAACTGTGAGACATCTTCAGCAATTATTTGCGATAAAAGGAAAGCCATCTACTTTCATATTCAGAGGAAATAGTAGTACAAACCATGAATATCTCAGGAACTTCCTGATTCAATTTAAGTTATGCAAATTTAGGTTACAGGATAAAAGTTTTGTGTTAGGTATACATATACGTCTGCATACCTGAAACACAGCAAACATGTTCGTTAAGAATATTATATAGGTAGATTACCAAATGGCTGATCAAGCTTTTGATAACCGATCCCATGTGGATATGGTCGTTTTCCTCTTTCCTTGGTCACCGGTCGTGGATTACCAAGCGCCTTTCCTTTATCTCACATGGCACTATCGCTTTTTCACATTGTTAGTTTGGCTAATATTTTTCACTAGTCTTATACTCTTTGAACTCAACTCCTAATGCTGCCTTACTGTTATCTCTGTATTTTCCATTTGAATTCTTCCTTCCTTTACTTCTTATTAGCTGATTATTTTTAAAATGCATTTGCTCTTTCTCCATCTATCACCTTTAACTTCCTTCTCTACCTTATTCCACTAACAGCTTTGTTTTTTCATTAAATACGTGTGATAGCATATCACCTCAACATTCTTGTTATAATCTTCCTTACTTTTCTATTTTTTTAACGTTAACATTTCACTGGAGTGCCGTTTTGTGGTATCTGTTCAATAAGTTCTGTGTTGGTAGCTTATGTATAGAAAGAAAGCTTAAAATAGGAAAAAATGTTTCCGGACTATAACTATAATTAGGAATGACATATTGGAACGAAACTACTGTGTAGGTAGCTTTTATGAAAAGGAAACGTAGGATTGCATTAGATTTGTTTGTTTTAATATTATTTTACGTCATTTTTAGCTCATGTTAGGCTATATATGACGGTCGATTTGTTTTTGTGGTGGAGGCAGACCACCCACATATTCCTGGGTAGAACTGTATACCTCCCGCCATCCGTAAGACTCGACACTTTCTCACATAAGTTGAGCTTCCTGTGGGATTCGAACCCGCAGCGGTGAGAGGCGAGAATATTTACACCGCAACGATGTTAACCCCTCGACCAATGATGCTTTGATCGCATTTGAGGCCATTTGGTCAAGGTCAAGGTTACTGTTACTAAAAACAAACAAAAACTTAGGGCAATTATTTCAGTGAGGAGTGAGATATTGAAGCGAAACTTGGTGTGTATATAGCTTATACGGAAATATATATTGGAACGAAACGTTGTGGGTAGCTTATGGTTAACCTGTTTTTCGTGGAATTTCCACATTTCTTGTTCGTTTATATGCTTATTCCTTACTATCACTGCTTTACAATCACATCTGTATTCTTCTACCTAACGCGAGTTCGACTCCTCACCTACGTATTTTTCATTGTTATTACGTTATGATGCTGTACATATTTTACGTTTTGTTTATAGCAGTACCATCGTTATTTTTCCAAATGCGTTCACACACTTTATTCTTCACTTCCAGGACAATCCATCTGTCGGTACGACTAAATAACGAACATTTGCTTATATACATAGACACTGAAATAAATTACAAACAAGTGCAAATGATTCAGCCAGTTTCCTTAACACAATTGTTGTATGTGCAATGTTTAACACATTAGCGTATAAGTAAATTTCATGGTTACTATGGCATGTATAGCGACGATGAAGACTACTGTCCGGTTCCGTCTGACTTTGCTTGATAATTTAACCATGTTTTTAGTTATTAGTTATTTATGAAAGAAGACGTGGAATGAAAATATTATTTTGTTGAATTGATAAACTGGATTGGTGAGTAGTATATATAATGAGGGTATCGGCATAGTTTTTTCCAGAGTGGGGTTTACTCAAGCAATTTAAAATTTGTTAAAAGCTTTTAACCGCAAGCATATCATTGTTTTTTTAAACTGGCTGAAAATAAATATAAAAGTCGAACAGGAAATGCAGCTTCCACAGAACACAGTAAACCCAGAAGCATGTACAAAGACAAACATGAACGGCAATTGTAATAAGGAATAAAGGCATATGACGTCACAAACACAAAAAGGGTTGACAATAGGGCTACCGCCTTGGCACGGTCAGTGGCAAATATGCCGATGGGTGTTTAAACCAGGTTGTAAACTCAATTACCCTACTGTCATCCCTATAAAAAGGGACAGTGTAAATAAAGAATTCCCCGTCATGAAATACTCGCTAACCAACAAGGCAGCATTAATAGGCAATATAAGTAAAACACAAAGATGCTCGTGTATATATATAAAAACAAAAAGCAATAGCCTAGAAAAACAATGTCAGCAAAGCTTTATTTGACCATGATATACAAAATATGAAAGTTGTTTTTGCCGTGTTTTTTTTTAACGATGGTGTGCTTTGGTTGAGAGCTATGGTTAACACATTTTAAATGCTTGTTTTTTTGAGACCCCGCGAGGGAAAACTGTGCTTATACCCTCATTATATAAACGACAATGTTGCCTACTAGATGGTTGAGTATTTTGTATATCATGGTCAACTAAAACTAAAGCTTAACTGGCATTGCCTTAAGTATCTCACAACCTAGGTCATCGAGCATGTCTCTAACACTGCCGATGTTACGATGATGGTGGTTAACCTGGCTGCTCGCCTCTGCATCTTCTCTATCTTACTATTCGACTGGGAAGTGGAAGCTCCAGATCGATGCACAAGAATAAAGTATGCAGATGTTTTGGTTTAGTGGATGCTCTACTTTTCGCAAGCTTAACATGTTGTTGGCCATCCTCACTGTTCTGTCGATAAGGTGGTTCCAGGAGAGATAAGATCCACTCCAAGAATATGGCTTTACTAACAACCTTTTGTACTTGGTCCTTGAGTCTGGAGAGCATGCCGACTTGAAGGATGTTGCTTTTTTTGTCAGCATGAGATGTCCCCATACATGGTCCTATCCGGCTGGCCTCTTCAAGTCGTCCTGTAGCTTGTTACTGTATTGAAAGCTGTATATATTATGTTCTCTCCTGCAAATAGTCTGGTGTTAGAGTTGACGCAGTCTGGCAGATCAATCATAAAGAGCACGAAGAGCAGTGGATCTAGTACAGTGCACAGCGGGACTCCGCTGACTACCGGTGCTTTGTCTGAATATGCCGGTGGGCCTCCATTTTACATAAAGGATTTGGTCCAATGAAGTGAATTGCAAGTTGTTTAGAAGTTGATGGAATCGATCGAAAGTCTGCGTTAGACCAAACCTATGCTAAAGATACTCAGCTGGTTACTAAAGATACTCAGCTGCAATGGTTAGAAATAAGAATATTTCTTATAATTCTTGCAATTAATCGATACCTTATTTTAATAAATACAAAATCAAATTTAAAATGTATATTTATATAGGAAGAAATGAAAACATTTAGCACATGTTTTGGATAAATACACACACACAACTATCTGTCTTGCTCTTACAATCATAGATTCCTATGGTTCTTAATATAATATGTCGACTTGAAATCCGGAATACCTGGAGTCAAGCCTCACCGACGCCAGATGGGGACGTAAACCGGGCGGGCCCGTGTATCGGAGTCTATCGGAGTTAACGAACCATAGCAATATATTCGTTAGTAAGTGTAGGTCAGGTTCCAGGATTGCTTTGTATTCTTTCCCTCTCTCTGGAGCGGCTCAATGTGTTGATGAGCCGTCCAACAACATTCAGTTTGTATAACTAGTTGACATTGACGTTAATTGCACGTAAGATGTTAAGGTCAGTCTTTGAAAACATGTCTTTTACAATAATATTGTGATATGTTTTTCAAAACTTATGGCATTTAGTGCTCACTCAGGTGCAGAATCACCATGATCGAGATGAAAGCAATGCTGTATCTGAGAGTAGGATTTCTCAGTGGATGTAGACAAGTATACCAATAACAAGGAAATCAACCGGAAATGATTACATGCGTACATAAAACGTTTTTGCTGACACGACACATGTATGCCTGATGTATAGGTTAATAACAAGGGTGTTACACACGTTCAAATACGACATATGAGTATACTCTAGACATTTCTTGATGATACTTTTAGAACTTCCTGATTTAATTTAGGTAATGTAAATTTATGTTACAGGATACATGTTTTATGTTATGTATACATATACGTATGCATACCTGTAACACAGCACACATATTCGTAAAGAATATTGGTTAGGTAGATTGCCAAATGGCTGATCAACCTTTCAACGACCGCTCCTATGTGGATGTGGTCGTTCTCTTAAATGCTTGGTCACCGGTCGTGGAGGTCCAAGCCCCTTTCCTATATCTTACTTTACTCTCAGAAAGCACGTGATGAGTAACTTCTTATTAATTTACCATAATGCTTTCGCACGTGTTAGTATTTATAATCTATCCTTTCTTTTGTAATCATCTGCCTTTCTGTCACCATTGTCTTTGTTTTTTCATGTCTATAATCTTCTGTTTCATTATCAATTTCACCATTTTTATCTTCTTATTATCATCACTGTATTTTGAATTTGACTGAAAAACTCATTAGATAGATAAGTGTCTTGTGACGGGAGTCAAACTCATGGTTTCCGCTCAATAACTTGCTATGTCGGTCGCATTTGCGTTCATTGTTAATAAACATAGACAAAATGTTTCTGCTCGGTAACTTTAGTTAGGAATGATAAATTAGAACGAAACTTGCTGTGTCAAGTCATAAATGGATACATTGACCACTCCGATTCAGAATCAGCATACCTTAAATATATTAAAACGATGAAAACACATTGTGTGGACGATAATTTTGGATTTTGTCGTCTTCTGTCGGACTTATATGAAAATACTTATATGAAAAAATCCGTGGGATTGCATTTGAGGTCGAGATCTCTGTAACTGAAATTAGAAAGAAAAAAGGTTTCTGGACAATAACTTGTGTAAAGAATGAGATATTGAAACGAAACTTGCTGTACATATAGCTTATTTTATACGAACGAAAGGAGATTTCCTTCTACTAGCGACTTTACAAATAAAATACGAATGCTTTATGATACTCATGTTTTATCTTATAAAACCCGTGTTATTAATATACAAATGAAGTGGAACATTTAATTAATTAAGCAGCTATTATATATAGGATTATTAATTATCCGTGATTTTCTTTCTTATTAAATCAGAACATGTACAAGTCTAAGCTGCTGAGTCTAAAATAGCTTTCTGTATTTATGCTGGTACTTGTTATCGAAGTACGCTTTGCTGGGTACGATATGCTTGCTTCCCGTCTCGTGGATAAAACGGCGTACAGGGATCGGACCACATTGAAAAAGTATATCACGTAGTAGATGGCGCGCCATCGTAAATCCCCGTGCTCGCCATAAAACCACATACTCGTTACACCCCAAATTATGACCACGTTTTTTTTTTTTTTGATACCACTGCCTTGAATAACGTTCTATTTGATATGCAACACCACCATATTCAACGAGAAATAATGATTTACCCCACCCACAGTTATGACGCGGCCGTCATTTCCGTTTTTTGAAAGTAAACAACTTTTGACGTTCACGACGTTTACTAACGGTCTGAATATTTGTTGCTTTCTCAGCGTTTATAGGTTATATAATTACGTTAATATAAATAAGGCACTGCCTCATAGCGAGGTCAACTCCAAAACTCACTGTCACTGGACTGAAAAGGAAAACAAGTTATGGACCAGACACTGACCTTAAAAATGTCTTGTTTTGTTCACACCCTATATTATTGCATGATATATAAAGACATACAGTTTTATCTCATTATCTGAAATTACCTTACTGGAATGAACACAACAATACATCACATTGACATGTGACCTTGAACTTGTAAGTAACCATATAGGCCTAGGGTAAAACGTATTTCTTGTGAACTCGTACCATTTCTTTCTCAAAATATTTTGACTCTTCCCCTCACACGCCTTCCACAAACTCCAGTCAAATTATTGTGGGATGGGGGTGTCCCGGCCCCCTTTGTTCCTCTGCCTATGATCCTTTCTAAAATAGTTCGCAAGTTGATTTTCAAACCATCAGTTGCAAGTTGTTAATGCTGAGCTCTACTTAAAGCAGAGATAACTCATAAACAACCAAAAACAATATCCAGAGAGTCGACACATCTATTGTTTTTCTTGGACATTCAGGACGTCTTGGCATACAGCTTATCTTAGGCAGAAAAGGCACTGAACATATAAAAGATAGATATGACCAGAATCAGCAACCGCGATTGATAGCATTTGCGAATTCGAATATAATGACATTTTCTCGCCTTTCTCTAGACTCATATATTTGACGCCTGATGTTCTTTCTTTCCCTTCTTCACATCATATTATAAAATCGTCTCGCCGTTCACAGAATGCACTAGTCTTTCTCGATCCTCATCCTCTTACTGAGGGTTGAGGTGGCAGGTTGTACTAGATTTACAAACCTGTTTTTGCAGTAACTGGCAGATCAAATCTTTCTTTGGTTGATATTTTGTCAAGACATTTTAATAAATGAAATCGCGAACTTTCCTAGTTAATTGGTCTATTTGTAGCCCTGTGACTGTAACATTTCAGGAAACAAACACATTTCAGGGGATCAACATAATGTTGGCATACTCTGCCCCATCACCCCTCTCAGAAAATTGGGAGGGGTGGTGCTGAACCACTGTTCATTTCTCCTGGTATGGCACACACTCTGATTCTGATTATCATGGTAGCCTCTTTGTTTTTGTTTCACCGATTAACACAGAAGCTCAGCGAGATCTTTAACGTGCATACCGCATATGGTATGGCACTCCCTGCACACGGAACCGACGGCCTTAAATCCCCTTTGAAGTATCATATACTTTCACATTACCTTTCCCGAAAATGTACTGAAGGGGTATGCTTGAAAAACACGAGACGTGATCCCACTGCAGGGCCTTTTTACGGGAATTGGCCGTTTGTCTTTAATTGGGGGAAAAATGGGGAAATCTACATGCTTTTAAAATAAATGTTGGTGGGGCAGGGACCTTATACAGACCTGAGGGCCTTTTTATCAGTTTTGGAGAATGAAATTTTCCTAGGTAGGGGAGACCGGGGCAAGATGATACATGGGGGAAGATGTTACATTCAACATTTTATTCGTACGAATTCTCCTATTACTCCATGAAAACGTAATTATAAATGTTTGCTTGTGCGATCATCTTGTGTAATGCCGGTAAGTGCGTTAGCTTGGCCGTGACAAAATAGCGAAAAAAAACTGATGTTGCGACAAAATAAGTAGATTTTCATTTTTAAAATGATCTACGAATATTATTCAAATATTGCGTTCTCTCCAGAGGTCATAATACACATTATGGTATATGCTGTTACGTTACATACTATTGAAAATTGACCTGTCATGGATAACACGCTAGCAAAATGAACATGGGTAAATGGGTGATGGGGTAACATGTTAGAGGACATTAAACTGCAAAATGTTAAAGTTTAAATTTTTGGCCCGAGGTTATATAACTTGTAAGATCTTTGTTTAATAAATAATTAACTTTACACAGACATACTCTAGGCCTAGCTACATTGTTGTCTTCGCCGAGGTGGAAGGGTATAGTAATGACCTGCGTCCGTCCGTCCGTCCGTCTGTCCGTCGCGCATAATTCAGTGTTCGCTGTATATCTCTTACACCCATGAAGGTGTTTTGAAATAATTTGGCAAAAATGATAGCCTTAACAAGACAACGTTCAGAGCGCAACACCTGGGGGTGAGCAGCTCAAAGGTCAAAGTCACACGTAGAGGTCAAAGATGTCAAAATTCTCCTATATCTCAATGATAAAACAGATATTCGTTTCCGCTCCATAACTTTTACGTACATTGAAGCATTTTGAAATAACTTGGAAGTAATGTTCACCGTATCAAGACACATGACGGAACTCAAACCCGGGTGTGTTGATTTAAGGTCAAGGTCACACTGAGAGGATCAACATTTCACATCCCTATCCGTATAAAGCTGTCCCTAATATGCTTAAAGTAAGGCTCATTTGAGATTACGTCCGTCTACGAAACTGCTCATCATAATCACATTATGGAACTATCAATATTTGAGATAATAATCTTGTTTGTTTTTCGTTCGATTTGACATCCTTTCCCGGGAATAGTTCGACTATGTGTCTTTATCATTTGAAACATAGGTCGGCAGGTGGTGAACAAATGGTCACACGAATATCCGAAGACCGAATAAACACTGGGAATGTGCCGGCCGGGAATCGAACCACTGTCATTAGGACATCATTATCAGAAGTAAATCATTTTTAATAAGTATCTCTGTTAAGCGTACAAAACTATTCTTAAAACCATAAAACGAAACAATGTACATGTATATAAAAGAAATATTAAACATACAACATTAAACATTAAAAACACATTAAACATATCACAGTATTATCATAATACACATTTATTATACATTTCAAGTATACTACTGTCCCTTTCTTGAAGAGGGCTGTAGTAAATATACTCTATATTTATTTATATTTTCTTATATTGTCTTGTATAAAACTTGTATATTCTGATAATACTGGCATATAAGACGATGTGTAACAGCTTGCCCCGACAGGTGTAACACTTTGCCCCAAAGAACGGGGCAATGTGTTACAGTTAAGTGCATTTTTAAATAATGGTATTTTCAAATGTTTCATACAGTCTTTGTTATTTGAAGGTCTATAAAAATGCGACCGTTTACGATCTTTCGGAAATTGTAAAGATAATACAAAGTTTCTGACAAAGATTGAAGAATTCGTTTTAACAAATAATCATGAAACTTTAATTATAGGTGGAGATTTTAACACAGTTATTGATGTTGATAACGATAAGAAAAATGGTAGCGTTAACAGTAATAAAAAAAAGTAGAGAAAAAATAAATAATATTATATCGGCATATGACATTAATGATATATGGAGAGTTTTAAATCCAACTACCCGACATTATACATGGCACTCCAACCATAAACCTCCAATATTCTGTAGACTCGATTACTTTTTAGTTTCGTCAAATATTGTTAATGCTATTTCAAAATGTAAAATTACTGCAGGCTTACGCTCCGATCATTCAATAGTATATTTTAATCTTAAAAATGAAAAACAATCACGTGGTCCAGGGTATTTTAAATTAAACAATAGTGTGATTTTAGATAAGGAATATCAAGAACGAATACGAAAATCTTTACAAGAAACAGTCAACATAAATAAAGATGCAAATCCTAACACGCTTTGGGAGGTTATTAAAGGTACAATCCGAAATGAAACAATATTATATTCCGCAGGAAAGAAAAAACGGGAACGCAAAGAAGAACACATATTAAATGAAAATATCGACAAACTTGAACTGGATTTATCAAATAATCCCGAAAATGAGGAATTACTTAATGAAATTAATCAACTGAAATCAAAACTCGAAAATATTATAGAGAAAAAGACACAAGGTATTATTTTAAGGGCAAAGGCTGAATGGATTGAAGGTGCGGAAAAAAATACAAAATATTTTGCAAGCCTCGAGAAAAAAAAATCAGAACAAAAGACAATCACGAGAATAATTAAAAATAATAAAGAAGTAACAGACTCTCAAAAAATATTGACAGAAACAATGACATACTATAAGGAATTGTACAGTAAAATTAAAACCGAAGAAAGCCCAAATACTTTTTTCCCAAATACAAAAGAAAATGTACTAAATGACCAACAAAAAGAAACTTGTGAAGGAATAATTAATGAGACAGAATGTTTAAATGCCCTAAAGGAAATGAAAAATAATAAGAGTCCTGGGTCGGACGGGATAACAACGGAGTTCTATAAACTGTTTTGGAACGACATTAAAGAATTTTATATTAAATCAATAAATTATTCGTATGCAGTTGGAAGTTTAACTACAATTCAAAAACAAGGTATTATAACGCTTCTGCCAAAACAAAATAAAAACTTCACTTATGAACTGGAGGCCAATTAGTTTATTAAATGTCGACTATAAAATCGCGACGAAATGTATAGCTAACCGTATGAAAAAGGTTTTATACACTCTTATAGACAATAGTCAAACAGGTTTTATGAAGGGGAGATACGTAGGAGAGAATATAAGAACAATATTTGAAATAATCGACTATTTGAACGAAGACAATTTACCAGGACATATATTTTTTGCTGATTTCGAAAAGGCATTTGATAGCTTAGATCATGATTTTATTTTACAATGTTTAACATATTTTAATTTTGGAACATCGCTTGTTAATTGGATTAAACTGTTTTACAGAGATGCCCAAAGTTGTGTATCAAACAACGGACACATGTCTGACTTTTTTAAAATAGAAAGAGGAGTAAGACAAGGATGCCCACTGTCACCTTATATTTTCCTAGTTGTAATTGAGATTCTTTATAAAGCCATTCGAACAGAAAACGACATTAAAGGCGTAATAATAGCTAATAAAGAAATAAAAAATACAGCTTTTGCAGATGATGCCACTTTCATACTAGATGGTTCGAAGAAAAGATTTGAATCTTTAATTAGACTAATAGATAAATTCAGTTTGACATCAGGACTCAAGTTAAACATAAATAAATCGGTAATATTGCGTGTTGGCTCACTCAAAAATACAGATGAAAAGTACTGCAAAGATAAACACTTTATATGGACAAACAATAAAGCAACAACACTGGGAATTGTTTTTACAATTGATAGGTCAAAATGCCACCAGGAAAACCTTATACCAAAGATAGATGAATTCTGCAATTGTTTAGAACGTTGGAAAAAACATAGTTTGTCAATAATTGGAAAAATAACCGTTATTAAAACATTTGCACTACCCAAACTCATATATCCTCTAACAGTTCTAGAGACTCCAAATGAAGTTTGTAATAACCGAATAAAAAACAAAATGTTTGAATTTTTATGGGAAGGTAAACCAGATAAAATAAACAGAAACACAATAATTCAGGATTATGAAAATGGGGGTTTAAAAATGATTGATATAAACCTATTTATAAATTCAATAAAAGCAGGCTGGATTAAAAGACTTCTGGATCCTAACAATCACGGTGATTGGAAGGCGATATATATGAAAGAAATTAATAAATGTGGAGGAAAAACATTGTTTGAAAGCAATTTTAATACAATTGATGCAAAAACAATAACTCTTAAATTACCGTTTTTATCGCAAATAGTTGAATCATGGTCAGCAATAAATTTTAGGGAAAATATTGATCAATATTCGAGACAAATTATATGGAACAATATTTATATTAAACACAGAGGGAAAATGCTTTATAAAAAAGCATGGGACATTAAAGGTATACAATACATCGAACAGTTATATAATACTAGGGTTAAAACATTCTACACATTCGATCATTTAAAAACGGTTTTTAATCTAAGCAATTCTGAGTTTCTTCAATATTATACAATCATTCAAAGCATTCCAAAGATGTGGAAGAAAGCAATTCAAACAGAAACTAGAAACAACATTAATATTGAACAAACACTGATAAAAGAAATAGAGAAAACAACGAATGCAAATAAAGTTATATCTAATAAGCATATTAGACGTATTCATAGGGTCTCGTTATAAAACCTCATGTAAAATGGGACGAAACATTTACGAATCTAAACTGGAAACTAATTCACCTTATACCGTTTGAATGCTTAATTGACAATAAACTTAGAACATTCCAGTATAAATATATAATGCGAGTTCTCCCAACAAACACTTTTTTGCATAAATGTAAAATTGCAAATACAAGTCTTTGTGATTTTTGTAATATGCACATAGAAACTATCGAGCATTTGTTTTGGGAATGTCCAGTTACTCGAGCTTTTTGGACAGAAGTACAAAACCTTTTAATCACTAAAAATATACAATGCCATGTAGACTTTAAAACGATCTCATTTGGAATTATGGCACAAACGGCAAACTCTTGCTATTTAAATTGTATATTAATGATTGCGAAGTATTTTATTTTCAGAAGTAAATATACAAAGACAACTCCCAGTGTTGCAACCTTTATACTATATTTAAACAAAATTGAAAACATAGAAAGAATAATAGCGACATCTAGGGAAAAGATAAGACAACACAACGATAAATAGGAACTTTTTGCAGCTCAGAACTGAAAACGTTTTAAAACAGCTCGTACAGTGTGGTGGTACACTTCTATTCCTCTCTGCTACTCTGTTCATCTATTCTGTCCTTTCATTACTGTCCTAACAACCTATCTCCTATCACATCTAATATAATCTTATTTTTCGAGAGACATAAGTGTACAATAAAACATGTGTTTTGTTGATTCACATAATGTAAATATGTATTTAGAAAATGTAAATGCTCTTTGTAAATATGTGTGTTATTGTATAATTGTGTAAATTGAAAAATAAAATATTTTCAAAAAAAAAAAAAAAAGATATTTTCATTTATGGCAAAATAACATTTAAAAAAATGAATTATTTGAAAAATTTAACATCTCGCCCCGGCCTCCCCAAAGTTTAAAAAATGGGAAATGTTTATAGACAATTATAATTATGCACGATGTATGCACGATGTTGACGTCTGAGAGTAACTAGAAGGGTGTTCTATGGTACACTTGTGTCGCCTGCCGTGTGCTCATTTCCAACGTAAAGTTGCAGGTTAAAGTTTTATAAAATGGGGCATAACTCTAACCAGAATGTAACAACATTCTTTGAGGTGAGGTAAATATGTTGTGTGAAGTTTCATGAACATTGGTCAAATACTTTGCAATTTATGGCCAAGGTTACGTGAACGGACGGACGGACGACGACGAAAGACGGACGACGGACAAAGTGATCCTTAAGTGTCTGCGTTACGAAGGCGACACAATAAAAGCCTGAAAGTATATGAATTAGTATTGAATTTACTTCTTTCACTTTTAAAATACTAATGACTAAATGTACAATAAATAATTTTTAATATATAATTACCGTATAAATAACCATTATTACAATGACTTTTGTGTTCCCAAAACTCGATTTGTTTTACTCGAGACTCGATTTTCTACTCGATTTGCTCTACTCTAAACTCGATAGTGTCGAGACGGAACTCGATTTTTTCTACTCGAAGCTCGATTTTCTCTACTCGATACTCGAGAAAGTCAACAAGTCGATTCAAAAAAAAAAAAATGTTATCTTGTGACTAGATTTTAATATTTTGTAAACAGATTTAAATGTCAACACATATACTAGTTCTCATCTAGAAACAACAAAGCGCTGTTTTCTGTAGCTACCTCTGACTATGTTGTTATGTGTATGGGTGGGCGAGGGTGCATGCCTCCAGATCTCCAAAGTAAGGGATTGGCCTCGGTTAAATTTCAGACTGGCTACGGGCCTGTCACATGTAAGTGTTTACCCTACTTTTTAAACCAATCAGATGGCTCAGAATTGTAAATACTGGTTCTTTGTATCCCACCAGACGGCGCTTCCGCACTCATCTGTGTACTCGTTTACTACTTCAACTGAACATCGAGTACGAATAGGTGCCTTCATTTTTAAACAAAAATATTTGTCAACTATAAATTGCTTCATTATTTAAAAGAGTAAAAGTTACATATATTCATGATTTAGAGTCTTAAACATGTATATAGTAAAGGAAAATAGTCCCCACCTCTTTACCGCTCACTGAAAACTCGGAACTTCTCCACTCAAAACTCGATATTCTCTACTCGAAACTCGAATTTCTCTACTCGAAACTCGATATTTTCTTCTCGAATTTCTCTACTCGAAACTCGAATTTCTCTACTCGAAACTCTAATTTCTTTACTCGAAACTCGACACTCGAAGGAAAGAATTCCTCCAAATTTATATATTGCTATTTCCGTATGTTACGGCCTGCACTGTTTTAGTAAAATCTGTTCCATTCGTGAGGTTGAAACATACAACAGGAAATAGAACCAAAATAGAACATTTGGTACCATGGCAATACTGGACAGTATGATGTGCACCTCGGTGCGGGTTTATCGACTGAAATTAGTTTTTAAAGTTGTCTGTCGGTGTACGCCATGCATAACCGAAGTTATGTGATAAATTTAGTTATTTTCATCTTTTGACAAAATGCATACCTTACTTCATCTATTGTTTGTGTGTGTATTTTGTTCTCCATCAATTGTTACAAGAGCCATGTTAGCCATTACCTCTTCTTTCCTTGACCATACTGCACTTCTCATGTGCACCCATACTGAATTTCACATGTGCAACCAAACTGCACTTCTCCTGTGCAACCATACTACACTTCTCATGTGCAACCATACTGCACTTCTCATGTGCACGTAAGGTACACAGGTGCTGCCATTGTTTGTTTGTACATATAACTGGCCATTGCCTACTATGGAGTATTAAAGGTCTTGCGTTGATATTTGGTATACATATGTTCATTTGATATTTAGGATATATGTTCACTGTAACTTTCCCCGTCACACCATGCATCTCACCATCCTTACCTTCCACCATTCCAACTGGACATTGTAAATGAACATGGACAGCAAGTGGCGGTGATCTTGTTTAAATTGATTAGTCGAGCGTGCTGTTCTTCGGACCGCTCTTGCTCAGTTATCACTGTAATAGTTCGATTAACACATTTCAAGTTGTACTGGTTCATCGTACCCATCCAACTACTGGGTGTTTGCAGCAGCGCCACTAATACCTTTGTTGCACTCTTCAGCAGTGCCACTACTACCTTTGTTGCATTCTTCAGCAGCGCCACTAATACCTTTGTTGCATTCTTCAGCAGTGCCACTACTACCTTTGTTGCATTCTTCAGCAGTACCACTACTACCTTTGTTGCATTCTTCAGCAGCGCCACTACTACCTTTGTTGCATTCTTCAGCAGCGCCACTAATACCTTTGTTGCATTCTTCAGCTGCGCCACTAATACCTTTGTTGCATTCTTCAGCAATAGTGTACTTGTTATGCGTTGTATGTCACTTTACTTGTACACGGCAACAACGAACTTATTGCTTTAATGTAATCCTGTCCATGCATGTGTCCATGTAAGTCATGCGTCCTTATATACCATGTTAATTTTTTGTCCTTATGTACCATGTTAGTGTTTCGTTCTTAGGTACCATGATAGTGTTTCGTCCTTATGTATGATGTTAGTCTTTCGTCCTTAGGTACAATGTTAATATTTCGTCCTTAGGTACCATGTTAGTGTTTCGTCCTTAGGTGCCATGTTAATGTTTTGTCCTTACGTACCATGGTAATGTGTTGTCCTTATGTACCATATTAGTGTTTTGTCCTTGGGTACCATGTTAATCTTTTGTCCTTAGGTACCATGTTAATGTTTTGTCCTTATGTACCGAGTTAATGTTTTGTCCTTATGTACCATGGTAATGTTTTGTCCTTAGGTACCATGTTAGTGTTTCGTCCTTATGTAGGATGGATAATCTTTCGTCCGTATGTACCATGTTAATATTTCGTCCTTAGGTACCATGTTTGTGCTGCGTCCTTAGGTACCATGTTAGTGTTTTGTCCTTAGGTACCGTGTTAATGTTTTGTCCTTATGTACCGTGTTAATGTTTTGTCCTTATGTACCATGGTAATGTTTTGTCCTTAGGTACCATGTTAGTGTTTCGTCCTTATGTATGATGGATAATCTTTCGTCCGTATGTACCATGTTAATATTTCGTCCTTAGGTACCATGTTAGTGTTGCGTCCTTAGGTACCATGTTAATGTTTTGTCCTTATGTACCATGCTAATGTTTTGTCCTGATGTACCATGGTAATGTTTTGTCCTTAGGTACCATGTTAGTGTTTCGTCCTTATGTACCATGGTAATGTTTTGTCCTTAGGTACCATGTTAGTGTTTCGTCCTTATGTATGATGGATAATCTTTCGTCCTTATTTACCATGTTAATGTTTTGTCCTTATATACCATGTTTGTGTTGCGTCTTTATGTACCATGTTAGTCTTTCGTCCTTAGATACCATGTTAGTGTTTCGTCCTTATGTATGATGTTAGTGTTTTGTCCATAGGTACCGTGTTAATGTTTCGTCCTTATGTACCATGGTAATGTTTTGTCCTTAGGTACCATGTTAGTGTTTCGTCCTTAGGTACCATGTTATTGTTTTGTCCTTATGTACCATGGTAATGTTTCGTCCTTAGGTACCGTGTTAATGTTTCGTCCTTATGTACCATGGTAATGTTTTGTCCTTAGGTACCATGTTAGTGTTTCGTCCTTAGGTACCATGTTAGTGTTTTGTCCTTATGTACCATGGTAATGTTTTGTCCTTATGTACCATGGTAATGTTTTGTCCTTAGGTACCATGTTAGTGTTTTGTCCTTAGGTACCATGTTAATGTTTTGTCCTTAGGTACCATGTTAATGTTTCGTCCTTATGTATGATGTTAGTATTTCGTCCTTATGTACCATGTTAGTGTTTTGTGTCTTTATGTACCATGTTAATGTTTCGTTCTTCGGTACCATGTTAGTGTTTCGTCCTTATGTATGATGTTAGTGTTTCGTCCTTAGGTACAATGTTAATATTTCGTCCTTAGGTACCATGTTAGTGTTGTGTCTTTATGTACCATTTTATAGTTTTGTCCTTAGGTACCATGTTAGTGTTGCGTCTTTTTGTACCATGTTAGTCTTTCGTTCTTAGGTACCATGTTAGTGTTGCGTCCTTATGTACCAAGTTGGTGTTGCATCCGTATGTTTAGTATTTCGTCCCGATGTACCATGTTGGTGTTGAGTCCTTATGTACCATGTTGGTGTTGCGTCCTTGTACCATGTTAATGTTTTGTCTTTATGTAACGTGTGAATATTTCGTTTTATATACCATGTTAGTATTTCGTCCTTATGTTGCATGTAAGTGTTGCATCCGTATGTTTAGTATTTCGTACTTATATACCATGTTGGTGTTGCGTCCTTATGTACCATGTTCGTTCTCATGTACCATGTTGGTGTTGCGTCCTTATGTACCATGTTGGTGTTGCGTCCTTATGTATCATGTTCGTTCTCATGTACCATGTTGGTGTTGCGTCCTTATGTACCATGTTGGTGTTGCGTCCTTATGTACCATGTTAGTGGTGAGTCTTTATGTACCATGTTAGTGTTTTCTTCTTATGTATCATGTTGGTGTTGCGTCCGTATGTACCATGTCAATGTTGCGTCCATATGATCCATGTCAATGTTGCGTCCGTATATACCATGTTAGTGTTGCGACTGTATATACAATGTGAATGTTGCGTCCTTATGTTCCATGTCAGAGTTGCGTCCGTATGTACCATGTCAGTGTTGCGTCGGTATGTACCATGTCAGTGTTGCGTCGGTATGTACCATGTTAGTGTTGCGTCCGTATGTTCCATATTAGTGTTGCGTCCGTATGTTCCATGTTGGTGTTGCGTCCGTATGTTCCATGTTAGTGTTGAGTCCGTATGTTCCATGTTAGTGTTGCGTCCGTATGTTCCATGTTAATGTTGCGTCCGTATGTTCCATGTTAATGTTGCGTCCGTATGTTCCATGTTAATGTTGCATCCGTATGTACTATGTTAGTATTGCCTTCGTATGTTCCATGTTA
The DNA here is from genome assembly GCA_037043455.1 of Cyrtodaria siliqua. Lineage (NCBI taxonomy): Eukaryota > Metazoa > Mollusca > Bivalvia > Adapedonta > Hiatellidae > Cyrtodaria > Cyrtodaria siliqua. The sequence continues at coordinate 357,339 of JAWPHD010000750.1, read as the reverse complement.
GTTTTGCTTCCGTATGTTCCATATTAGTGTTGCGTCCGTATGTTCCACGTGTACCATGTCTGTGTTGCGTCCGTATGTTCCACGTGTACCATGTCAGTGTTGCGTCCGTATGTTCCATGTTAGTGTTGCGTCCGTATTTTCCATGTTAGTGTTTCGTCCGTATGTACCATGTCAGTGATGCGTCCGTATGTTCCACGTGTACCATGTCTGTGTTGCGTCCGTAGGTTCCACGTGTACCATGTCAGTGTTGCGTCCGTATGTTCAACTTTAGTGTTGCGTCCGTATTTTCCATGTTATCGTTGCGTCCGTAAGTACCATGTTAGTGTTGCGTCCATATGTTCCATTTTAGTGTTACTTCCGTATGTTCCATGTTAGTGTGGCGTCCGTATGTTCCATGTTAGTGTTGCATCCGTATGTTCCATGTTAGTGTTGAGTCCGTATGTTCCATGTTAGTGTTGCGTCTGTATGTTCCATGTTAGTGTTGCGTCCGTATGTTCCATGTTAATGTTGCGTCCGTATGTTCCATATTAGTGTTGCGTCCGTATGTTCCATGTTGGTGTTGCGTCCGTATGTACAATGTTAGTATTGCCTTCGTATGTTCCATGTTAGTTTTGCGTCCGTATGTTCCATATTAGTGTTGCGTCCGTATGTTCCACGTGTACCATGTCTGTGTTGCGTCTGTATGTTCCACGTGTACCATGTCAGTGTTGCGTCCGTATGTTCCATGTTAGTGTTGCGTCCGTATTTTCCATGTTAGAGTTTCGTCCGTATGTACCATGTCTGTGTTGCGTCCGTATGTTCCACGTGTACCATGTCAGTGTTGCGTCCGTATGTTCAATTTTAGTGTTGCGTCCGTATTTTCCATGTCATCGTTGCGTCCGTATGTACCATGTTAGTGTTGCGTCCGTATTTTCCATGTTATCGTTGCGTCCGTATGTTCCATTTTAGTGTTACTTCCGTATGTTCCATGTTAGTATTGTGTCCGTATGTTCCATGTTAGTGTTGCGTCCGTATGTTCCATGTTAGTGTTGCGTTCGTATGCTACATGTTAGTGTTGCGTCCGTATGTTCCATGTTAGTGTTGCGTCCGTATGTTCCATGTTTGTGTTGCGTCCGTATGCTCCATGTTGGTGTTGCGTCCGTATGTTCCATGTTAGAGTTACGTTCGTATGTTCCATGTCAGTTTTGCGTCCTTATGTTACATCTCAGTGTTGGGTCCGAATGTACCATGTCAGTGTTGTGTCCGTATGTACCAAGTTAGTGTTGCGTCTTTATGTACCATGTCACTGTTGCGTCCGTATCTACCATGTTAGTGTCGCGTCCACCATGTTTATGTCGAGGCCTTATGTTCCATGTCAGTGTTGCGTCCGTAAGTACCATGTCACTGTTAGTGTTTCATGTTAGTGTTGCGTCCGTGTGTTCCATGTTAATGTTGTGTCCATATGTTCCATGTTAGTGTTGAGTCCGTATGTTCCATGTTAGTGTTGCGTCCGTATGTTCCATGTTACTGTTGAGTCCGTATGTTCCATGTTAGTCTTGCGTCTGTACGTTCAATAATGTTGAGTCCGTATACTCCATTTTAGTATTGCGTCTGTATGTTCCATGCTAATGTTGAGTCCGTATGTACCATGTTGGTGTTGCGTCCGTATGTACCATCCGTATGTTCCATGTCAGTGTTGCGTCCATATGTTTCATGTCAGCGTTGTGTTCGTATGTTCCATGTTAGTGTTACGTCCGTATGCTCCATGTTAGTGTTGTGTCCGTATGCTCCATGTCAGTGTGTAGTCGGTCTGTTCCATGTCAGTGTTGCGTCTTTATGTTCCATGGCAGTGTTGGGTCCGTTGTACCATGTCAGTATTGCGTCCGTATGCTCCATGTCAGTGTTGCGTCCGTATGTTCCATGTTGGTGTTGTGTCCGAACGTACCATGTTGGTGTTTCGTCCTATGTTCAATGTCGGCGTTGCGTCCGTATGTTCCATGTCGGTGTTGCGTCAGTATGTTCCATGTCGGTGTTGCGTCCGTATGTTCCATGTCAATGTTGCGTCCTTATGTTCCATGTCGGTGTTGCGTCCGTATTTTCCATGCCAGTGTTGCGTTCGTATGTTTCATGTTAGTGTTGCGTCCGTATGTTCCATGTCGGTGTTGCGTCCGTATGCTCCATGTCGGTGTTGCGTCCGTATGTTTCATGTCGGTATTTTCGATGTCAGTGTTGCGTTCGTATGGTCCATGTTAGTGTTGCGTCCGTATGCTCCATGTTAGTGTTGCGTCCCTATGCTCCATGTTAGTGTTTAGTCCGTAAGTTGCTTTTTAGTGTTGCGTCCGTATGTTCCATGTTAGTGTTGCGTCCTTATGTTTCATGTCAGTGTTGAGTCCGTATATACGATATCAGTGTTGCGTCCGTATGTTGCACGTGTATCAAGTCAGTGTTGCGTCCGTATGTTCCATGTTAGTGTTGCGTCCGTATTTGTTATGTTAGTGTTGCGTCCGTATGTAACATGTTAGTGTTGCCTCCGTAGGTTCCATGTTAGTGTTGCTTCCGTATGTTCCATGTTAGTGTTGCGTCCATATGTACCATATTTGTGTTGCGTCCATATGTTCCATGTTGTTGTTGCGTCCGTATGTTCCATGTTAATGTTGCGTCCGTATGCTCCATGTTGGTTTTGCGTCTGTATGCTCCATGTTGGTGTTGCGTCCGTATGTTCCATGTTAATGTCGCGTCCGTATGTTTCACGTCAGTGTTGAGTCCGTATGTTGAACGACAGTGTTGCGTCCGTATGTTCCATGTTAATGTCAGTGTTGCGTCCATATGTTCCATGTTAATGTCAGTGTTGCATGCATATGTTCCATGTCAGTGTTGCGTCCGTATGCTCCATGTCAGTGTTGCGTCTGTATGTTCCATGTTAGTGTTGCTTCCGTATGTACCATGTTAGTGTTGCGTCCGTATGTTCCATGTTAGTGTTGCGTCCGTATGTTCCATGTCAGTGTTGCGTCCATATGTCCACGTCAGTGCTGCGTCCGTATGTTCCATGTTAATGTCAGTGTTGCGTGCATATGTTCCATGTCAGTGTTGCGTCCGTATGCTCCATGTCAGTGTTGCGTCTGTATGTTCCATGTTAGTGTTGCTTCCGTGTGTACCATGTTAGTGTTGCGTCCGTATGTTCCATGTCAGTGTTGCGTTCGTATGTTCCACGTCAGTGTTGCGTCCGTATGTTCCATGTTAATGTCAGTGTTGCATGCATATGTTCCATGTCAGTGTTGCGTCCGTATGCTCCATGTCAGTGTTGCGTCTGTATGCTACATGTTAGTGTTGCGTCCGTATGTTCCATGTTAGTGTTGCGTCCGTATGTTCCATGTTAGTGTTGCGTCCGTATGCTCCATGTTGGTGTTGCGTCCGTATGTTCCATGTTAGAGTTGCGTTCGTATGTTCCATGTCAGTGTTGCGTCCTTATGTTACATCTTAGTGTTGGGTCCGAATATACCATGTCAGTGTTGTGTCCGTATGTACCAAGTTAGTGTTGCGTCTTTATGTACCATGTCACTGTTGCGTCCGTATCTACCATGTTAGTGTTGCGTCCGTGTATACCATGTTTATATCGAGGCCTTATGCTCCATGTCAGTGTTGCGTCCGTAAGTACCATGTCACTGTTGCGTCCGTTTGTACTATGTTAGTGTTGCGTCCGTATGTTTCATGTTGGTGTTGCGTCCGTATGCTTCATGTTAGTGTTGCATCCGTGTGTTCCATGTTAATGTTGTGTCTATATGTTCCATGTTAGTGTTGAGTCCGTATGTTCCATGTTAGTGTTGCGTCCGTATGTTCAATGTTAGTGTTGAGTCCGTATGTTCCATGTTAGTGTTGTGTCCCTATGTTCAATAATGTTGAGTCCGTATATTCCATTTTAGTATTGCGTCTGTATGTTCCATGCTAATGTTGAGTCCGTATGTACCATGTTGGTGTTGCGTCCGTATGTACCATCCGTATGTTCCATGTCAGTGTTGCGTCCATATGTTTCATGTCAGCGTTGTGTTCGTATGTTCCATGTTAGTGTTACGCCCGTATGCTCGTGTTGTGTCCGTATGCTCGCTGTCAGTGTGTAGTCGGTCTGTTCCATGTCAGTGTTGCGTCTTTATGTTCCATGTCAGTGTTGGGTCCGTTGTACCATGTCAGTATTGCGTCCGTATGATCCATGTCAGTGTTGCGTCCGTATGTTCCATGTTGGTGTTGCGTCCGGACGTACCATGTTGGTGTTTCGGCCTATGTTCAATGTCGGCGTTGCGTCCGTATGTTCCATGTCGGTGTTGCGTCCGTATGTTCCATGTCAGTGTTGCGTCCGTATGTTCCATGTCAATGTTGCGTCCGTATGTTCCATGTCAGTGTTGCGTCCGTATTTTCCATGCCAGTGTTGCGTCCGTATGTTCCATGTCGGTGTTGCGTCCGTATTTTCCATGTCGGTGTTGCGTTCGTATGTTCCATGTTAGTGTTGCGTCCGTATGCTCCATGTCGGTGTTGCGTCCGTATGTTTCATGTCGGTGTTGCGTCCGTATGTTCCATGTCTGTGTTGCGTCCGTATTGTCCATGTCAGTGTTGCGTTCGTATGGTCCATGTTAGTGTTGCGTCCGTATGCTCCATGTTAGTGTTGCGTCCCTATGCTCTATGTTAGTGTTTAGTCCGTAAGTTGCTTTTTAGTGTTGCGTCCGTATGTTCCATGTTAGTGTTGCGTCCTTATGTTTCATGTCAGTGTTGAGTCCGTATGTACGATATCAGTGTTGCGTCCGTATGTTCCACGTGTATCATGTCAGTGTTGCGTCCGTATGTTCCATGTTAATGTTGCGTCCGTATTTGTTATGTTAGTGTTGCCTCCGTAGGTTCCATGTTAGTGTTGCTTCCGTATGTTCCATGTTAGTGTTGCGTCCATATGTACCATGTTTGTGTTGCGTCCGTATGTTCCATGTTGTTGTTGCGTCCGTATGTTCCATGTCTGTGTTGCGTCCGTATTGTCCATGTCAGTGTTGCGTTCGTATGGTCCATGTTAGTGTTGCGTCCGTATGCTCCATGTTAGTGTTGCGTCCCTATGCTCTATGTTAGTGTTTAGTCCGTAAGTTGCTTTTTAGTGTTGCGTCCGTATGTTCCATGTTAGTGTTGCGTCCTTATGTTTCATGTCAGTGTTGAGTCCGTATGTACAATATCAGTGTTGCGTCCGTATGTTCCACGTGTGTCATGTCAGTGTTGCGTCCGTATGTTCCATGTTAATGTTGCGTCCGTATTTGTTATGTTAGTGTTGCCTCCGTAGGTTCCATGTTAGTGTTGCTTCCGTATGTTCCATGTTAGTGTTGCGTCCATATGTACCATGTTTGTGTTGCGTCCGTATGTTCCATGTTGTTGTTGCGTCCGTATGTTCCATGTCTGTGTTGCGTCCGTATTGTCCATGTCAGTGTTGCGTTCGTATGGTCCATGTTAGTGTTGCGTCCGTATGCTCCATGTTAGTGTTGCGTCCCTATGCTCTATGTTAGTGTTTAGTCCGTAAGTTGCTTTTTAGTGTTGCGTCCATATGTTCCATGTTAGTGTTGCGTCCTTATGTTTCATGTCAGTGTTGAGTCCGTATGTACGATATCAGTGTTGCGTCCGTATGTTCCACGTGTATCATGTCAGTGTTGCGTCCGTATGTTCCATGTTAATGTTGCGTCCGTATGTACCATGTTAGTGTTGCCTCCGTAGGTTCCATGTTAGTGTTGCTTCCGTATGTTCCATGTTAGTGTTGCGTCCATATGTACCATGTTTGTGTTGCGTCCGTATGTTCCATGTTGTTGTTGCGTCCGTATGTTCCATGTTAATGTTGCGTCCGTATGCTCCATGTTGGTGTTGCGTCCGTATGCTCCATGTTGGTGTTGCGTCCGTATGTTCCACGTCAGTGTTGAGTCCGTATGTTTCACGACAGTGTTGCGTCCGTATGTTCCATGTTAATGTCAGTGTTGCATGCATATGTTCCATGTCAGTGTTGCGTCCGTATGCTCCATGTCAGGGTTGCGTCTGTATGTTCCATGTTAGTGTTGCTTCCGTATGTACCATGTTACTGTTGCGTCCGTATGTTCCATGTTAGTGTTGCGTCCGTATGTTCCATGTCAGTGTTGCGTCCATATGTCCACGTCAGTGTTGCGTCCGTATGTTCCATGTTAATGTCAGTGTTGCGTGCATATGTTCCATGTCAGTGTTGCGTCCGTATGCTCCATGTCAGTGTTGCGTCTGTATGTTCCATGTTAGTGTTGCTTCCGTATGTACCATCTTAGTGTTGCGTCCGTATGTTCCATGTTAGTGTTGCGTCCGTATGTTCCATGTTAGTGTTGCGTTCGTATGTTCCACGTCAGTGTTGCGTCCGTATGTTCCATGTTAATGTCAGTGTTGCATGCATATGTTCCATGTCAGTGTTGCGTCCGTATGCTCCATGTCAGTGTTGCGTCTGTATGTTCCATGTTAGTGTTGCTTCCGTATGTACCATGTTAGTGTTGCGTTCGTATGTTCCATGTTAGTGTTGCGTCCGTATGTTCCATGTCAGTGTTGCGTCCATATGTCCACGTCAGTGTTGCGTCCGTATGTTTCATGATAATGTTGCGTCCGTAATTTCCATGTTAGAGTTGTGTCCGTATGTTTCATGTCAGTATTGAGTCCGTATGTTCCATGTTAGTGTTGCGTCCGTATGTTCCATGCTAATGTTCCGTCTGTATGTTCCATGTTAATATCAGTGTTGCGTCCGTATGTTCCATGTCAGTGTTGCGTCCGTATTCTCCATGTCAGTGTTGCGTCCGTATGCTCCATGTCAGTGTTGCGTCCGTATGTTCCATGTCAGTGTTGCTTTTGTATGTTCCATGTTAGTGTTGCGTCTGTATGCTCCATATGCTCCATGTTAGTATGTAGTCCGTACGTTCCATGTCAGTGTTGCGTCCTTATGTTCCATGTCAGTGTTGCGTTCGTATGCTCCATGTTAGGGTTTAGTCCGTACGTTCCATGTCGGTGTTGCGTCCTTATGTTCCATGTCAGTGTTGAGTCCGTATGTACCATGTCAGTGTTGCGTCCGTATGTTCCATGTGTACCATGTTAGTTTTGCGTCCGTATGTTCCATGTCAGTGTTGCGTCCGTATGTTCCATGTCAGTGTTGCGTCCGTATGCTCCATGTTAGTGTTGCGTTGGTATGTTCCATGAAAGTGTTGCGTTTGTATGTTCCTTGAAAGTGTTGCGTCCGTATGTACCATGTTAGTGTTGCCTCCTTATGTTCCATGTTAGTGTTGCCTCCTTAAGTTCCATGTTAGTGTTGCGTTCGTATGTTCCATGAAAGTGTTGCGTCCGTATGTACCTTGTTAGTGTTGCCTCCTTATGTTCCATGTTAGTGTTGCCTCCTTATGTTCCATGTTAGGGTTGTTAGTGTTGCATCCGTATGTTCCATGTTAATGTTGCAACCTTGCATATCAAATCATGCAAATTGAATAGTGTAACCATTGTATCATTGCATTAATCCACTCATGTTTTAAACATGACTTTGCAGACCATGTCGATGGTAGGAGAAATGCGCCATCCAAGCTTCGTGTTACAGGTTGGGCGGGCACCACCACAGAGTCTTCCCTAGGCCCCAGTGATAGGATAAATACCACGGACGTACCTGAGGAGATAGAACCTCGACCACAAAGTATGCTCCTTACCGATGTTATTAGTCAGCAGTCGTACATAAAAGAATAGAGTTTACTTATATACGAGAGGATATTAGTCCGCAGTCGTACATAAAAGCATAGTGTTTAATTATATACGAGAGGTTATTAGGCCGCAGTCGTACATAAGAGCATAGTGTTTAATTATATACGAGAGGTTATTAGTCAGCAGTCGTACATAAAAGCATAGTGTTTAATTATATACGAGAGGTTATTAGTCAGCAGTTGTACATAAAAGCATAGTGTTTACTTATATACGAGAGGTTATTAGGCCGCAATCGTACATAATAGCATAGTGTTTAATTATATACGAGAGGATATTAGTAAGCAGTCGTACATAAAAGCATAGTGTTTAATTACCTTTGAGAGGTTATTAGTCAGCAGTCGTACATAAAAGCATAGTCTTTAATTATATACGAGAGGATATTAGTAAGCAGTCGTACATAAAAGCATAGTGTTTAATTACCTACGAGAGGTTATTAATCAGCAGTCGTACATAAAAGCATAGTCTTTAATTATATACGAGAGGATATTACTTATACGAGAGGTTATTAGTCAGCAGTCGTACATAAAATCATAGTGTTTAATTATATACGAGAGGTTATTAGTCAGCAGTCATACATAAAAGAATAGAGTTTACTTATATACGAGAGGATATTAGTCCGCAGTCGTGCATAAAAGCATAGTGTTTAATTATATACGAGAGGTTATTAGTCAGCAGTCGTACATAAAAGAATAGTGTTTAATTATGTACGAGGGGTTATTAGTCCGCAATCGTACATACAAGTATATATACGAGAGGCCGATATAATGTACTCTATGTGTCAGAGAAATTTAAATAAGACAAAACATAGGTAGTTACTGCTAGATTGGTAGCATAGCATTATCTTTGGTGAGGTATTTCTCCTTTATGCACTAGGTTTAGTTCCCAAAAGTGCAAATATACTGACTTGCATGCCAGAATCTGTTCCGCAAGGCAATTCTGTACATTTTTGGCATCCTACCTTAATTTGGTGGCACTACATGAATATATGAACATCCCATACTGGAAGAGACGTAGCTAAACGTTAACAAACATGACATCAACAATATTAGCGCGTTTATCGAAATGTTGGTGGTTTATAGTCATTAAGAGTGCATTTCGATAGTGCCAAAACCCATATAATCTGTAAGATTTAATAGTTGAGAAACTTAAACATCCAAGATTGCGCATGGTGCGTTGACCAATTAAACACAGAAACTTGTATTTGCTGTATGACATTCTTCGTATTGTCGAACTAGCATTAAACCAATATGTTAATATCAAGTGAGTTTGAATCAGTTATATTTCCCCACAGTTCAAGAACATATACGCTTATAAGTGAAACACTCATATTCTCAAGAACTCTTAATTTATTACGTTTAATACTAATAATCAAGCTCGCCGTTTTTTAAAGATGGCGCGCAAGGTCGAGCACCACCAACCCGCCCTTGGCAAACTACTAACCGAGCACCACCAACCCGCCCTTGGCAAACTACTAACCGACCATCACGAAACCGTCGACCTTGGCAAAGTACTAACCGACCATCACGAAACCGTCGACCTAACAGAACCAACGCAATGGGACTTAGAAACGGTCAGTAAAGGCTAAATACGTTTTGTAGGAGGCTGTGTTATTATATGGTGATTGCACATTGTTTAGAGATGTGGTATCGCGGGTAGGAATCTGCGTTATTATATGGTGATTGTACATTGTTTAGAGATGTGGTATGGCGGGTAGGAATGTGCGTTATTATATGGTGATTGTACATTGTCTAGAGATGAGGTATGGCGGGTAGGAATCTGCGTTATTATATGGTGATTGTACATTGTTTAGAGATGTGGTATGGCGGGTAGGAATCTGCGTTATTATATGGTGATTGTACATTGTGTAGTACAGTCTTGGTATGGCGGGTATGAGGCCGCGTTATTATATGGTGATGGTACATTGTTTAGAGATGTTGTATGGCAGGTAGGAGGCTGCGTTATTATATGTTGATTGTACATTATTTAGAGATGTGGTATGGCGGTATATGATGATTGTACATTGTTTAGATATGTAGTATGGCGTGTAGGAGGCTGTGTTATTATATGGTGATTGTACATTGTTTAGAGATGTTGTATTTGTTTAGAGATGTTGTATGGCATGTAGGAGACTGCGTTATTGTATGGTGATTGTACATTGTTTAGAGATGTGATATGGCGGGTAGGAGACTACGTTATTACATGGTGTGTGTACATTTTGTAGTACAGTCTTGGTATGGCGGGTATGACGTTGCGTTATTATATGGAATGTGTAAATTGTGTAGTACAGTCTTGGTATGGCGGGTAGGAGGCTGCGTTATTAAATGTAGTGTGTACATTGGGTACAGTCTTGATATGGCCGGTAGGATGCTACGTTATTAAATGTTGTGTGTACATTGGGTACAGTCTTGATATGGCCGGTAGGAGGCTGCGTTATTAAATGGTGTGTGTACATTGTGTTCAGTCTTGATATGGCAGGTAGGAGGCTGCGTTATTAAATGTAGTGTGTACATGTTGTACAGTCTTGGTATTGCGGTAGGAGGCTGCGTTATTAAATGTAGTGTGTTATTGTGTACAGTATTGATATGGTGGGTAGGATGCTACGTTATTAAATGATGTGTATACATGTTGTACAGTCTTGATATGGCGGTAGGAGGCTGCGTTATTAAATGTAGTGTGTTATTGTGTACAGTCTTGGTATTGCGGTAGGAGGCTGCGTTATTAAATGTAGTGTGTTATTGTGTACAGTCTTGGTATGGCGGTAGGAGGCTGCGACATTAAATGTAGTGTGTTATTGTGTACAGTCTTGGTATGGCAGTAGGAGGCTGCGTTATTAAATGTAGTGTGTTATTGTGTACAGTCTTGATATGGCGGGTAGGAAGCTACGTTATTAAATGATGTGTATACATGTTGTACAGTCTTGATATGGCGGTAGGAGGCTGCGTTATTAAATGTAGTGTGTTATTGCGTACAGTCTTGATATGGCGGTAGGAGGCTGCGTTATTAAATGTAGTGTGTTATTGTGTACAGTCTTGGTATGGCGGTAGGAGGCTGCGTCATTAAATGTAGTGTGTACATTATGTACAGTCTTGATATGGCGGTAGGAGGCTGCGTTATTAAATGTAGTGTGTTATTGTGTACAGTCTTGGTATGGAGGTATGAGGCTGCGTTATTAAATGTAGTGTGCTATTGTGTACAGTCTTGGTATTGCGGTAGGAGGCTGCGTTATTAAATGTAGTGTGTTATTGTGTACAGTCTTGGTATGGCGGTAGGAGGCTGCGACATTAAATGTAGTGTGTTATTGTGTACAGTCTTGGTATGGCGGTAGGAGGCTGCGTTATTAAATGTAGTGTGTTATTGTGTACAGTCTTGATATGGCGGGTAGGATGCTACGTTATTAGATGATGTGTATACATGTTGTACAGTCTTGATATGGCGGTAGGAGGCTGCGTGATTACATGTAGTGTGTTATTGCGTACAGTCTTGATATGGCGGTAGGAGGCTGCGTTATTAAATGTAGTGTGTTATTGTGTACAGTCTTGGTATGGCGGTAGGAATCTGCGTCATTAAATGTAGTGTGTTATTGTGTACAGTCTTGATATGGCGGGTAGGATGCTACGTTATTAAATGTAGTGTGTTATTGTGTACAGTCTTGGTATTGCGGTAGGAGGCTGCGTTATTAAATGTAGTGTGTTATTGTGTACAGTCTTGGTATGGCGGTAGGAGGCTGCGACATTAAATGTAGTGTGTTATTGTGTACAGTCTTGGTATGGCGGTAGGAGGCTGCGTTATTAAATGTAGTGTGTTATTGTGTACAGTCTTGGTATTGCGGTAGGAGGCTGCGTTATTAAATGTAGTGTGTTATTGTGTACAGTCTTGGTATGGCGGTATGAGGCTGCGTTATTAAATGTAGTGTGTTATTGTGTACAGTCTTGGTATTGCGGTAGGAGGCTGCGTTATTAAATGTAGTGTGTTATTGTGTACAGTCTTGGTATGGCGGTAGGAGGCTGCGACATTAAATGTAGTGTGTACATTGTGTTCAGTCTTGATATGGCAGGTAGGAGGCTGCGTTATTAAACGTTGTGTGTACATCGTGTTCAGTCTTGATATGGCGGGTAGGAGGCTGCGTTATTAAATGTTGTGTGTACATCGTGTGCGTTATTATATTTTGTGTGTACATTGTGTACAGTCTTGGCATGTCGGGTGGGATACTGCGTTATTATATTTTGTGTGTACATTGTGTACAGTCTTGGCATGTCGGGTGGTATACTGCGTTATTATATTTTGTGTGTACATTGTGTACAGTCTTGGTATGTTGGGTGGGATACTGCGTTATTATATTTTGTGTGTACATTGTGTACAGTCTTGGCATGTCGGGTGGGATACTGCGTTATTATATTTTGGGTGTACATTGTGTACAGTCTTGGCATGTCGGGTGGGATACTGCGTTATTATATTTTGTGTGTACATTGTGTACAGTCTTGACATGTCGGGTGGGATACTGCGTTATTATATTTTGTGTGTACATTGTGTACAGTCTTGGCATGTCGGGTGGGATACTGCGTTATTATATTTTGTGTGTACATTGTGTACAGTCTTGGCATGTCGGGTGGGATACTGCGTTATTATATTTTGTGTGTACATTGTGTACAGTCTTGGCATGTCGGGTGGGATACTGCGTTATTATATTTTGTGTGTACATTGTGTACAGTCTTGGCATGTCGGGTGGGATACTGCGTTATTATATTTTGTGTGTACATTGTGTACAGTCTTGGTATGTTGGGAGGATACTTCGTTATTATAGTTTGTGTGTTATTATAATGGTTTGTGTTCATTGTGTGCAGTCTTGATATGGCGGGTAGGAGGCTGCGTTATTAAATGTTGTGTGTACATTGTGTTCAGTCTTGATATGGCAGGTAGGAGCCTGCGTTATTAAATGTTGTGTGTACATCGTGTGCAGTCTTGATATGGCGGGTAGGAGGCTGCGTTATTAAATGTTGTGTGTACATTGGGTACAGTCTTGATATGGCCGGTAGGAGGCTGCGTTATTAAATGGTGTGTGTACATTGTGTTCAGTCTTGATATGGCAGGTAGGAGGCTGCGTTATTAAATGTTGTGTGTACAGCGTGTGCAGTCTTGATATGGCGGGTAGGAGGCTGCGTTATTAAATGTTGTGTGTACATTGGGTACAGTCTTGATATGGCCGGTAGGAGGCTGCGTTATTAAATGTTGTGTTTACATTGTGTTCAGTCTTGATATGGCGGGTAGGAGGCTGCTTTATTAAATGTTGTGTGTACATTGGGTTCAGTCTTGATATGGCCGGTAGGAGGCTGCGTTATTAAATGTTGTGTGTACATTTGGTACAGTCTTGATATGGCGGGTAGGAGGCTGCGTTATTAAATGTTGTGTGTACAGCGTGTGCAGTCTTGATATGGCGGGTAGGAGGCTGCGTTATTAAATGTTGTGTGTACATTGTGTTCAGTCTTGATATGGCGGGTAGGAGGCTGCGTTATTAAATGTTGTGTGTACATTGTGTTCAGTCTTGATATGGCAGGTAGGAGGCTGCGTTATTAAATGTTGTGTGTACATTGTGTTCAGTCTTGATATGGCAGGTAGGAGGCTGCGTTATTAAATGTTGTGTGTACCTTGTGTTCAGTCTTGATATGGCGGGTAGGAGGCTGCGTTATTAAATGGTGTCTGTACATTGTGTTCAGTCTTGATATGGCGGGTAGGAGGCTGCGTTATTAAATGTTGTGTGTACATTGTGTTCAGTCTTGATATGGCAGGTAGGAGGCTGCGTTATTAAATGTTGTGTGTACATTGTGTTCAGTCTTGATATGGCAGGTAGGAGGCTGCGTTATTAAATGTTGTGTGTACATTGTGTTCAGTCTTGATATGGCGGTAGGAGGCTGCGTTATTAAATGTTGTGTGTACATTGTGTTCAGTCTTGATATGGCGGGTAGGAGGCTGCGTTATTAAATGTTGTGTGTACATTGTGCTCAGTCTTGATATGGCAGGTAGGAGGCTGCGTTATTAAATGTTGTGTGTACATTGTGTTCAGTCTTGATATGGCGGGTAGGAGGCTGCGTTATTAAATGTTGTGTGTACATTGGGTACAGTCTTGATATGGCGGGTAGGAGGCTGCGTTATTAAATGTTGTGTGTACATTGTGTTAAGTCTTGATATGGCCGGTAGGAGGCTGCGTTATTATATGTTGTGTGTACATTGTGTGTAGTCTTGATATGGCCGGTAGGAGGCTGCGTTATTAAATGGTGTGTGTACATGGTGTGCAGTCTTGATATGGCGGGTAGGAGGCTGCGTTATTAAATGTTGTGTGTACATTGTGTTCAGTCTTGATATGGCCGGTATGAGGCTGCGTTATTAAATGATGTGTTTACATTGGATACAGTCTTGATATGGCAGGTAGGAGGCTGCGTTATTAAATGGTGTCTGTACATTGTGTTCAGTCTTGGTATGATGGGTAGTAGGCTGCTGTATTATATGTTGTGTGTACATTGTGTACAGTCATGATATGGCAGGTAGGAGGCTGTGTTATTGTATGTTGTGTGTGTATTGTGTACATTCTTGATATGGCTGGTGGTAGGCTGCGTTATTATATGGTTTGTTCAGTGTGTGCAGTCTTCATATGACATTTACGAGGCTGCGTTATTATATGGTGTGTGTACATTGTGTACAGTCTTGATATGGCTGTTGGGATACTGCGTTATTAAATGATGACCTTACATGACCTTGTATGAGGCTGCGTTATTATATGATGAATGTACATTGTGTATGTACAGTCTTGGTATAGCGGGTATGAGGTTGCGTTATTATATGATGTGTGTACATTGTGTATGTACAGTCTTGGTATAGCTGATAGGAGGTTGCGTTATTATATGATGAATGTACATTGTGTATTACAGTCTTGGTATAGCGGGTATGAGGTTGCGTTATTATATGATGTGTGTACATTGTGTATGTACAGTCTTGGTATAGCGGGTATGAGGTTGCGTTATTATATGATGTGTGTGCATTGTGTATGTACAGTCTTGGTATAGCGGATAGGAGGTTGCGTTATTAAATGATGTGTGTACATTGTGTATGTACAGTCTTGGTATAGCGGGTATGAGGTTGCGTTATTATATGATGTGTGTACATTGTGTGTGTACATTCTTGGTATAGCGGATAGGAGGTTGCGTTATTATATGATGAATGTACATTGTGTATGTACAGTCTTGGTAATACTTGTATGAGGTTGCGTTATGATATGATGTGTGTACATTGTGTACAGTCTTGATGTGGCTGTTGGGATACTGCGTTATTAAATGATGTGTGTACATTGTGTACAGTCTTGGTATGATGGGTAGTAGGCTGCGTTATTACATAGTGTAAAGTCCTGATGTGGTAGATAACATGCTGCGTTATTATATGGCGCGTGCACATTGTGTACTGTCTTGTTATGATGTATTGTAGTAGAATGCGTTGTGATATTGTGTGTTAACATTGTGTGCAGACTTGGTAATGCATCTAGGAGTGTGGGTTATTAATTGGCGTGTGTACATTGTGTACAGTCTTGGTATGTTGGGTGGATACTGCGTTATTATATTTTGTGTGTACATTGTGTACAGTCTTGGTATGTCGGGTGGGATACTGCGTTATTATATTGTGTGTGTACATTGTGTACAGTCTTGGTATGTCGGGTGGGATACTGCGTTATTATATTGTGTGTGTACATTGTGTACAGTCTTGGCATGTCGGGTGGGATACTGCGTTATTATACTTTGTGTGTACATTGTGTACAGTCTTGGCATGTCGGGTGGGATACTGCGTTATTATATTTTGTTTGTACATTGTGTACAGTCTTGGTATGTCGGGTGGGATACTGCGTTATTATATTGTGTGTGTACATTGTGTACAGTCTTGGTATGTTGGGTGGATACTGCGTTATTATAGTTTGTGTGTACATTGTGTACATTCTTGGCATGTCGGGTGGGATACTGCGTTATTATATTTTGTGTGTACATTGTGTACAGTCTTGGCATGTCGGGTGGGATACTGCGTTATTATATTTTGTGTGTACATTGTGTACAGTCTTGGCATGTCGGGTGGGATACTGCGTTATTATAGTTTGTGTGTACATTGTGTACAGTCTTGGTATGTTGGGTGGATACTGCGTTATTATAGTTTGTGTGTACATTGTGTACAGTCTTGGCATGTCGGGTATGATACTGCGTTATTATATTTTGTGTGTACATTGTGTACAGTCTTGGCATGTCGGGTGGGATACTGCGTTATTATATTTTGTGTGTACATTGTGTACAGTCTTGGTATGTCGGGTGGGATACTGCGTTTTTATATTTTGTGTGTACATTGTGTACAGTCTTGGTATGTCGGGTGGGATACTGCGTTATTATATTTTGTGTGTACATTGTGTACAGTCTTGGTATGTCGGGTGGGATACTGCGTTATTATATTTTGTGTGTACATTGTGTACAGTCTTGGCATGTCGGGTGGGATACTGCGTTATTATATTTTGTGTGTACATTGTGTACAGTCTTGGTATGTTGGGTGGATACTGCGTTATTATAGTTTGTGTGTACATTGTGTACAGTCTAGGTATGTCGGGTCGGATACTGCGTTATTATATTTTGTGTGTACATTGTGTACAGCTTTGGTATGTCGGGTGGGATACTGCGTTATTATATTGTGTGTGTACATTGTGTACAGTCTTGGTATGGCGGGTAGGAGGATGCGTTATTATATGGTGTGTGTACATTGTGTACAGTCTTGATATGAAATTTAGGAGGCTGCGTTATTATATGTAGTGTGTACATTGTGTACATTCTTGATATGGCATTCAGGAGTCTGCGTTATTAAATGTTGTGTGTACATTGTGTACTGTCTTGGTATGTCTTATAGCCTCGATATGGCATTCAGGTGGCTGCGTTATGATATGTAGGGTGTACATTGTGTACAGTCTTGGTATGACAGGTAAAAGGCAGCGTTATTATATGGTGTGTGTACATTTTGTAGTCTTGGTAAGGGAGGTAGGAGGCTGCGTTATGATATGTTTTGTGTACATTGTGTACAGTCTTATGTAAGGCAGGTGGGAGGAAGCGTTATTATATGGCCTGTGTACATACGGTGTGTACTGTGTACAGTGTGTGCAGTCTTGATATGGCATTTAGGAGGCTGCACATTATATGATGTGTGTACATTGTGTACAGTCTAGGTTTGGAGGGTAGGAGGCTACGTTATATTTTGTGTGTACATTGTGTAAGGTCTTGGTATGGCTTTTAAGAGGCTGCGTTATTTAAGGTGGGTGTTCGCTATACATTCTTGATATGGCATTGATGAAGTGGGTCGTTACATGGTGTGTGTACAATGTATAGAGTCTCCGTACGGCGGGTAGAAGGCTGCGTTATTATATGGTGAGTGTACATTTGTACAGTCTTGGGGCCACAGTCTTGGTATGATGGGTAGTAGGCTGCGTTATTATATGGTGTTTTTACATTGTGTACAGTCTTGGTATGGCGGGTAGAGGGCTGCGTTATTATATGGTGTGTGTACATTGTGTACAGTCTTAATGTGTCATTTAGGAGGCTTCGTTATTACATGATGTTTTTACATTGTGTATAGTCTTGATATGGCAGGGAGGAGGCTGCGTTATGATATGTTGTGTGTACATTGTGTACTCTCTTGGTATGGCGGCTAGATGGATGCGTTATTATATGGTGTGTGTACATTATGTACAATCTTGATATGATGAGTAGTAGGCTGCGTTATTATATAGTTTGTGTTAATTGTGTACAGTCTTGGTATGGCATTTAGGAGGCTGCGTTATTATATTGTGTGTGTATATTGTGTACAGTCTTGACAGGAGTCTGGGGTATTATTTGGTGTGTGTACATTGTGTACAGTCTTGATATAGCATTTGGGAGGCTTCGTTATTATATGGTGTGTGTAGATTGTCTACATTCTTGATATGGCATTCCGGAGGCTGTGTTATTATACGGTGTGTGTTCATTGTGTACTGTTTTGTTATAGCGGGTTGGATGATGCGTTAGGATATATTGTGTGTACATTGTGTACATTATTGATATGGCATTCATGAGGCTGCGTTATTATATGATGAGTGTACATTGTGTACTGTCTTTGTATGATGGGTAGTAGGTATGTTTACATAGTGTACAGTCTTGATGTGGCATGTAATATGCTGCTTTATTATATGGTGCGTCTACATTGTGTACTGTTTTGTTATAGCGGGTAGGAGGATGCGTTATGATATGTTGTGTGTACATTGTATACCGTGTTGGTATGGCGGGTAGAAGGCTGCGTTATTATATGGTGGGTGTACATTGTGTACAGTCTTGGTATGATGGGTAGTAGGCTGCGTTATGATATTTTGTGTTAACATTGTGTTCAGTCTTGATATGGCATTTAGGAGGCTTTGTTATTATATGGTGTGTGTATATTGTGTACAGTCTTGATATGGTACTTAGGAGGCTGGGTTATTATATGGTGTGCTTATATTGTGTACAATCTTGATATGGCATTCCGGAGGATGTGTTATTATACGGTGTGTGTACATTGTGTATTGTCTTGTTATAGCGGATTGGATGATGCGTTAGGATGTACATTGTTGTGTGTACATTGTGTACATTCTTAATATGGCATTCATGGGGCTGCTTTATTAAATGTTGTGTGTACATTGTTTTCAGTCTTGGTATAGCGGATAGGAGGTTGCGTTATTATATGGTTTGTGTACATGTGTACTGTCTTGGTATGATGGGTAATAGGCTGCGTTATTATATACTGTGTTTACATTGTGTACAGTGTTGATGTGGCAGGTAACATGCTGCGTTATTATATGATGTGTATACATTGTGTACTGTCTTGGTATGATGGGTAGTAGGCTGCGTTTTGATGTGGCAGGTAACATGCTGCGTTATTATATGGCGCGTGTACATTGTATACCGGCTTGTTATAGCATCCTCCTATAGCGGGTAGGAGAATGTGTTATGATATGTTGTGTGTACATTGTATACTATGGTGGTAGACTGCGTTATTATATAGTGAGTTTACATTGTGTACAGGTCATGATCACTTTCATACTATCTTTGTTAAAATTGTTAAAAAGTTCATCAAACGAGGTTATGACCCTATCATTTTGCAACGTACTGCATGCTTGGTGGTGGACCCATTTACAGTTCGCCACTATGCTTTCCTATATAATTGTACGATGACCGGACAGGCTGTGGACCCTATGATGACGCCTACCTAAAGCCCATTGGGACGGTGGCGTTTGATGTTTGCCTATGATCTTTCTTTTCCTGCCCTTAATGGTTTATTCTCTTGTTGCTCTGACTTCTGCCAAGTCATTGAGTACCTTCATTGTGGATTTCTAGGCTATTGTTTTTACACGAGCATATTTGTTTTTTACTTATATTGTCTGCTGATGCTGCCTTGTTGGTTAGATATTGGATCATGGCGGGGAATTTTTTATTTACTCTGTCCTGTTTTAATGGGATGACAGTAGGGTATGTGTGAGGTTTGGTGCACCCTAGAACCTGTTTAACACCCCCCCCCCCCCCCAACCCCCAGTGGCCTACTTTGCCACTGACCGTTCCAAGGCGGTAGCCCTATTGTCAACCCTTTTGTGTTTGTGATGTCGTTTGCATTTATTATTACTTTTGCCTTCTTGTTTTCTGTTTGCGTGTTTGTTTCTGTGTTTTGTGGTTGACTGTCCTTCTTGAATGCTACTTTCCCTGTCCGATCTTTTTATATTTCTTGATATGATGGGTAGTAGGCTGCGTTATTATATGACGTGTTTTCATTGTGAAAAGTCTTGGTATGGCATTTAGGAGGCTGGGTTATTGTATAGAATGTGTACATTGTGTACAGTCTTGTTATGGCAGATAAGAGGTTGCGTTATTATAAGGTGTGTTTACCTTGTGTACAGTCTTGATATGGCATTTAGGAGGCTGGATTATTATATGGTGTGTGTACAATGTGTACAGTCCTGATATGGCATTTAGGAGGCTGGATTATTATATGGTGTGTGTACATTGTGTACAGTGTTGATATGGCATTCAGGAGGCTGAATTATTATATGGTGTGTGTACATTGTGTACAGTCCTGATATGGCATTTAGGAGGCTGGATTTTATATGGTGTGTGTACATTGTTTACAGTCTTGGTATGACATTCAGGAGGCTGAGTTATTATACGGTGTGTGTACATTGTGTACAATCCTCGTGTGATGGGTAATAGGCTGCGTTATTAGATGGTATTTGTATGTTGTGTACAGTCTTGATATCGCAGGTAAGAGACTGCGTTATTTTATGGTGTGTGTACATTGTGTACAGTCTTGATATCGCAGGTAAGAGGCTGCGTTATTATATTGTATGGTGTGCGTACATTGTGTACTGTCTTTTTATAGCGAGTTGTATAATGCGTTATGATATGTTTTGTGTACATTGTGTACAGTCTTGATATGGCAGGTAGAAGGCTACGTTATTATATTGTGTGTGTTCTTTGTGTACTGTCCTGGTATGACATTTAGGAGGCTGCGTTATTATATGGTGTGTATACATTGTGTACAGTCTTGGTATGATCGGATGTAGGCTGCGTTATTATATGGTGTGTGTACATTGTGTACAGTCTTGGTATGGTATTTAAGACGCTGCGTTATTATATGGTGTGTGTACATGGTGTACAGTCTTGGTATGGCGGATAGGATGCTGTGTTATTATATAGCGTGTGTACATTGTGTACCTTCTTGGTATGGCGGGTAGGAGGCTGCGTTATTATATGGTGTGTGTACATTGTGTACAGTCTTGATATGGCATTCAGGAGTCTGCGTTGTTAAATGTTGTGTGTACATCGTGTACAGTCTTGGTATGTCGGGGTGAAGGCCGCGTTATTATAGTGTGTGTGTACAATTTGTACAGTCTTAGTATCGTGAGTAGAGGGCTGCGTTATTATGTGGTGTACATTGCGTACAGTCTTGATATAGAATTCAGAAGGCTGCTTTGTTAAAAGTTGTGTGTACACTGTGTACAGTCTTGGTATGTCGGGTAGAAGGCTACGCTATTATATTGTGTGTGTGTACATTGTGTACAGTCTAGGTATGTCGAGTAGAAGGCTGCGTTATTATATTGTGTGTGTGTACACTGTGTACAGTCTAGGTATGTCGGGTAGAAGGCTGCGTTATTATATTGTGTGTGTGTACATTGTGTACAGTCTTAATTAATATCGCGAGTGGAGGGATACGTTATTATGTGGTGTGTATACATTTTGTACAGTCTGGATATGGCATTCATTCAGTGTTATTATATGTACTGTGTACATTGTGTGCAGTCTTTGTAAAACAGGTAGAAGGCTGCGTTATTATATGGTGTCTGAACATTGTGTAACGTCTTGATATGGCAGGTAGGAGAATGTGTTGTTATATGGTGTGCGTACATTGTGTAAAGTCTTGATACGGCAGGTAGGAGGATGTGTTATTATATGGTGTGTGTACATTGTGTGCATTTTTGGCATGGCAATGTTGTGTGTACATTGTGTACAGTCTTGATATGGCGGATGGGAGACTGCGCTATTATATGGTGTGTGTATATTGTGTACAGTCTTGATATGACAAGTACGAGCTGCGTTTTTATATGGTGTGTGTACATTGTGTACAGTCTTGGTATGGGAGGTAGGAGGTTGCATTATTATATGGTGTGTGTACAGTGTGTACAGTCTTCGAATTATACAAGAGGTCATCCGCCAATTTGTCACTATTGTCTATATGCATAATAATGATAAATTGCGCATCCATCGCGACGTGCACGCTACCCCTGTTGGATGGATATTGGCTGATTGAAGTTTCATTAAAATGGTCTGAGAAATAAAGCTTCATGTTGTTTATCAAAACTATTGAAAATGTAGATAAATTACATAAACAGTTAACTTAAAAAGCACCGAAACATGAGTAAATTAATTTAATATTCATAATTTTGATAATCAGCTTACTAAGCAATGACCTAGACATTTGACACACTTCTAAATTGGTAGGTGATAAACTGGGTCTTTATCATAGATTCTCAACAAAGTTTATTGTAATAATTAAGGTATTTACAGTGTATTTACAGTGTATTTACCGTGTGATTCTTTTAAAATTATCTTATTTTTACTTTGCCAAATATTTTTATTTTACTATAGAACATAAGGATGAAAGCCGAGTAGTACACATTTTATCACCTACTGAAAATCAGGTAAAATCTCAACATGTTGGCAATCACAAAGTATGAATTCTGAGAATTAAATTAACAGTACACTAGCTTTTACTAAATTTGTAAAGTTAATTGGATAAAGATTTAAAATAAAAATTCATGTTCCTTGAAAGTAATAGCCCTCAACAAAAAGTAATAGCGTTATTTATGTCATAGAAGTATATTTTAGATTTTTGTAATAAATGGTACTAATTAAGAATCCCCTTGATGCACGATCGCTATAAATGAAAATAACAGATAAAGACAATTCTGCTGTATTTCAAGAATATGGAGTATTTCTTTGATCAACATTAAATTGATAGTAATTGAACTACTAATTTTGGTGTTTCATAGTGACCTAGTAAATTCCCTATTGGGCAGAAGCGAATATATAAGCTCTCACCACATTTCTTAACACCATATATATCCCGTATTAGGTCACAAACACACTGTGTAAGAAATGCAGGCGTGTAGCTGGGCTTACGCACCTACGCACGTGCGTACAATTATTTGTCAATGTCCGAAAAAATAAAAATCGAAAAAAAAAATAATATGCAAAAAAAGAAATCAAACCTGAAAGGGAGGGGGTGGGAGGGGTGAGTTGTATTAAAGTTCCGTATGCTGTACCTGATTTAATGTTGTCTTCTGATTTCAATCTTTTTTAAAACAACAGTCAAAATAAGCTTAAAATTGCTATGAAATATACGCGAAATCCATCCTATGCCTGGCAAAAAAAATAAAATCCTGGAGCATATATCTCTCCTATACTGTCTGAACATATTTAATTTTCCAGTGATGCTTAGACTTAGGCAATGAAAAAAGCAGTCACCATCACCAGGACATTGTATTTGTTGAATGGAGCCAAACATAACTTCATAAATGGCGGCTCTTCCGGTGCGACAATGTTAATAATAAATAAAAGGTAATTAGCGACTGCAATGTCACCCATCTCCAAACATGTTATGTAATAGTGATATAATAAATCAATCATTTTCTCCTTAAATTCACTAGGTAAAGTAAAGGTTAGCCACTGTTCCACCTCCAAATATGTAATCATATTAATTAATTTAAATATATTTAGTGTCAATAATAAATGAAAGTTTTGCGACTGTCCAATCTCATTAAAAGATCTAAAATATTCTCTCCACTACTTTCCGCTAAATAGCATTAAATCAGATCCAAAATATTCGCTCCACCACTTTCCGATCTGATTTTAATGAGTTTGGCGACTGTCTTGTCAACACATCCAAATATGTAATGCTATTAATTTGTGGTAGAACATAACTCAATGCCAATCACAATTAGTAATCATGCTGGTCCCCATTTCTGCAAAATGTTTTCAAAATCTAAAATTGCCCAAAGGTATCACTTGAGACGAACATAAACTACACATATAATAATGCTTCAATTGCTTCTACGAGTGTTGAAGAATGTGTGAATGGTTAATGCAGAAGAGTAAATCTCAGTGGTATGGCATTGCCACAGATGGCAGTTACGAGTAATGATGAAGAGGATAAATTTGATCTGGGTTTGATTATTTTGATTAGACACATTGGTAAAATATCATACGGAGAACATGAGCAACTAGTTTCTAAATATTTTGATTAAATAATGGTCTACCAATATAGGCTATAATTACACATGAAAAGCAAAGAAGAATCAGCATCTGCATTTGAAACGCTTGACAGAGTAATGCAGGATAAGGTTAAGGATATATCATGGGAGCAGTGCATTACATATTCATCTGACAATGCATCTGTAATGAAAGGGAAGCACAACAGTGTTCAGAGAAGAATTAAGGACAGCAAGCAAGCGGAACATGTTCAAAACCTCTTACCTTTAATGCTTTCAGTGGAAGCCTAGTAGCAAAATAAATATTGTTGTTCATACATTATTTTGTAAAACATTCACGTTTAAACACTATTTACCTTTACCTTATGTTATATATTAGTAGACATCAAGTGCTTCAACTAGAAACCAATATTTAGGACTTAATTACACTATTTCTTTCTTCCAAAAATGAATACATAAATAAATCATTAAACCATCATAAACATCAACACATTTGCCATCCCTTTTCAACCGCAAAATAACTGGAAATCTACCTGGGAATAGTATGACCCGAAGTTTGACGTCATCACTCTATGCGTTTGTGACCACGTGATGATATTTTGATCACGTGACCCCCATGCGTTCAAATTGCATTTTATTTCGATAAATACTCTCTTTTTTTACAGTAAGTATTTAAATAATGTTATATTTCGGTAATTAAACATTTCACTTACGCTTAAAATTCAAAATAAAGACCGAAAACAAAAAATAGAAAAAAATAAACGTACGAAATTGACTGGTCTTCCACTTTGTCTGCCTAAAACTTTGCCCTTCATTTGACGTCTGCTGTCCAGCCTACGGATTAAAAATGGCGGCGCGAAACATAAATATCTCATAGTATGTGGGAAAACAAGTAAGTTTTCATACTCGCGTTACTGCAAAAGGGCTTCCCCGGCCGTATTATATGTACACTCCCGATATGGCAGGTAGGAGATTGTGTTATTATAATGGTTTGTGTTCATTGTGTGCAGTTTTGATTTGTCGGGTAGGAGGCTGCGTTATTATATGTTATGTGTACATTGTGTACAGTCTTCATGTGGCAGGTGGGAGCCTTTCGTTATGATATGTTGTTTGTACATTGTGTACAGTCTTGATATGGCAGGTAGGAGGCTGCTTTATGATATGTTGTGTGTACATTGTGTACAGTCTTGATATGGCAGGTATGAGACGGTGTTATTATATGGTGTGTGTACATAGTGTACATAGTGTACAGTATTGATTTGGCAGGTAAGAGACTGCGTTATTATATGGTGTGTTACATTGTATAAAGTCTTGATATGGCGGGTATACGGCTGTGTTATTATATGGTGTGTGTACATTGTGTACAGTGTGTACAGTCTTGATATAGCAGGTAGGAGGCTGCGTTATTATATGGTGTGTGTACAGTGTATACAGTCTTGATATGGCAGGTATAAGACTGTGTTATTATATGGTGTGTGTACATTGTGTACAGTGTGTACAGGCTTGATATAACAGGTAGGAGGTTGCGTTATTATATGTTGTGTGTACATTGTGTTCAGTCTGGGTATGGCGGGCAAGTGGCTGCGTTATTATATGCTGTGTGTACACTGTGTGCAGTTTAAGGTATGGAAGGCAGGAGGCTGCGTTATTATATGGTGTGTGTACATTGCGTACCGTCTTGATATGGCACGTAGGAGGCTGTGTTATTATATGGTGTGTGGTCATTGTGTACAGTCTTGATATGGCGGGTAGTTTGCTGCGTTATTAAATGTTGTGTCTACAGTGTACTGTCTTGGTATGGCAGTAGAACTATGCGTTATTGTATTGTGGGTTTTCATTGTGTGCAGTCTTTGTATGGAAGGTAGGAGGCTGCGTTATTATACGGTGCGTGTATATTGTGTACTGTCTTGATATGGCGGGTAGGTGGCTGCGTTATTATGTGGTGTGTGTACATTGTGTCCAGTCTTTGTATGGCAGGTAGGAGACTGTGTTATAATATGATGTATGTTCATTGTGTACTGTCTTGGTATGGCATTTAGGAGGCTGCGTAATAACATATTGTGTGTACATTGTGTAATAAACTATTATCTTGATATGGAAGGTAGGAGGATGCGTTATTATATGGTGTGCGTTCATTGTGTCCAGTCTTTGTATGGCAGGTAGGAGACTGTGTTATTATATGATGTATGTTCATTGTGTCCAGTCTTGGTATGACATTTAGGAGACTGCGTTATTATATGTTGTGTGTACATTGTGTACAGTCTTGATATGACAGGTATGAGGATGCGTTATTATTATGGTGTGTGTTCATTGTGTCCAGTCTTTGTATGGCAGGTAGGAGACTTTGTTATTGTATGATGTATGTTCATTGTGTCCAGTCTTGGTATGGCGGGTAGGTGGCTGCGTTATTATATGGTGTGTGTTCATTGTGTCCAGTCTTTGTATGGAAGGTAGGAGACTGTGTTATTATATGATGTATGTTCATTGTGTCCAGTCTTGGTATGACATTTAGGAGGCTGCGTTATTATATGTTGTGTGTACATTGTGTACAGTCTTGGTATGACAGGTAGGAGGATGCGTTATTATTATGGTGTGTGTCGAAGGCTTATGGGATGCAGAGTTATCCTTCGTCCGTCGTCGTCCGTCCGTCGTCCGTCATTTACTTTTGTCTTGTTAATACGATAGGGCCTTCATGTTTCATCCGATCTTTACCAATCTTTAGAAAATTGTTAATATCAACAAAGGCTCGAAAAAGTTAGAAAAACAGACAGACAGATCGGACCAGTAACAGCGGAGTTATGGCCCTAGATTTAGTTAATATTGCTATATTTTGCCTCGTTAACACGGTATGGCCATTTTTCATCTGCTCTTTACTAAACTCAGCCAGATGGTTGATATCAGTGAAAGCTCGGACAAGTTCGAAAATTAGCCAGATCGTATAATTTACGCCGGAGTTATGGCCCCAGATATTCTGAAATATGTTAACACGATAGGGCCTTAATTTCTACTGGCCGAAGGCCAGAAGAGTTGATGGGATGGCGAGTTGTCCTTCGTCCGTCGTCCGTTGTCCGATCTTTTTCAAACTTTACCAGATTGTTGATATCAATAAAAGCTTTGACGCCCTGGAAAACAAGCCAGTGCGGATCATTAACACCGGAGTTGTGGCCTTACATTTGTTAAAATTGCTATATTTTGACTCGTTAACACAAAAGGATCTTCATTTATCATCCGATCTTTACCAAACTCTACCGGATTGTTGATATCAATGAAAGCTTGGACAAATTCGAAAACCAGCCAGATTGGACCATTTACACCGGAGTTATGGCCCTTTATATTCTGAAATATGCTATAATTTGTCCTGGTTAACATGATAGGGCCTTCATTTTTAGCTTATGTGATGGCGAGTTGTCCGTCGTCCGTCCGTTAACTTTTGCCTGGTTAACATGATAGGGCCTTCATTTTTCATCCGATCTTTACTCATTTATATCAGAATGTTATGCTTTGGTCACAACCCCTTCCGATTAGGCTTAGGATGTACTCCCGGCATGATTTTTAGCCATTTTGGCCTGGTCCCCGGCCGGACACCAGATATGACCGGCCGGTGGCCGGGGCTCTCAGGCAGCATCGGGGAGGTGCCCGAAGAGTTTTAACTCGAAGTTAAAATTTCTCCGGTGTCCCGTAGATTTTCATAATCGGCCACATATCCTTCACACATCGTTTAATTATCGTCCGATATCCGGCCGGGAATCGAGCGGTAATCGGCCGGTGTATGTAGCCTCAGAGGAGAAATTTTTGGGACCGGACATTGGCCGATATCCGGCCGATGTCTGTTTACACATTGGAAAGTAACCCACCGATGTCCGATCGGCTTGAACCGGTGTGGACCAGATATGTAACAGACATCGGCCGGTCACCGGCCGGCTAGAACCGGACATCGGCCGGGCATCGGGCGGACTATATAAACCCCCGTCAGTCGCCGTGTACAACATTATAGCGCGTTTCTACACAAGAGACAACACACACACAACAACAACTTGAGAAGCTAAGAAGATGCCTCCCAAAGGAAAAGAAGGAGAACATGGCAAGGGCAAGGGCAAGGGCAAGCAGAAGAAGGCACCCGCAGCTCCTCGGAGAACCTCCCCCAGGAAGAAGAAGGCTGCCCCCGCCGAGGACCACAGCAGTGACGAGGAGAGCACCCATGGAGCCGGAGCTGAGTCAGATGCGTCGCAGGAGTCTGTGGCCCAGTCGCAGTCAGGGTCGCAGTCCCAGTCGCTGCCCCAGTCACAGTCCGAGTCGCAGTCGCTGTCCCAGAAGTCCAAGAGGCGCCGCAAGGAGCCAGAGTTCCCCATCGACATAATGAGGAAGATAGCGTCTTTTTTCGAGGGGAACCCTATGTTTTACGATGTGTCACACGAGAGCAACAAGGACACCCACCTCAAGGACACGAAGCTGCTCGAGTTCAACGTTCAAGGTGAGACCATTATCTATTGTGAAATATTGATTTTTTTTGGAATTTTGTGAAAATTTTACTTAAAAAATGTATTACAATTTAGAAATGTCCTAATGTTTTTCCTTTTTCTGTGTGTTACAGTGGAAGACATCATGCGCCACTTCACGAACATGCGAACAGACCACTTCAAGCTCAAGAATGCGGTCAAGACGACACCGAGCAGGTCTGGTGCAGCCAAGGTCCTGACGCCCCTCCAGCATCTGAAGGTGCACGGATACTCGTTCTTGGACCCCTTCTACAGGCCCCGTACTTCCAAGACAGACACGTGCGGAAAGGTAAGCATCTGCAAGCAGAATTTGTCGAGTTTACCTCTTTCATAAATATTTCAATATTTCACAATAGATAATACTGAATGGACAATTGGTATTAACTCATTTTCATTTTTTGCTTGCTGATGTTTCAGATTGCCGGGGCTGAGGGCGGTGACGAGTCTGGGTCGGACGTGGAGTCGGAGTCGGTGTCGGTGTCGGTGGCGGCAGATGAGGGAGCTCCCAGCACTTCCAGGGGTACTTCAAAGTCCAAGTCCTCAGCCAAGCCCTCAGCGAAGTCCTCGGTTGTGCAGGAAGTGCTACTTAAGTTTCTGGAGAAGAGTGCCGAGTCAGCCAAGCAGGCGGAGGAGAAGGTAAATACATGATAAAATTGCCACATTGAGCATTGTCTTATACTTACATCCCATTACTTTTGAATGCAAGTTTTTTTGTATTTACTATTAAATGCAATGCTCATGTTCTGTTCACAGGTGCAGGCTATGCAGGAGGCATCCCAGAAGCCAGATAGTGCGGCGTGGGCTGACTGGCTAGTCAGCATACAGTCGGAGATCCCCGAGAACCTGTACCGCCAGTATCAGGCCGACAGTTTCGCGCTGGCCATGCGGTACATCTCGGGGCAGGTCCAGCCCACGCCGCAGCCGCAGCCACAGCCACAGCCACAGCCGTTAGCACAGCCGCAGCTGCCGACCTTGTTGCCGCAGCAACAGTACATCACCCTCTCTGCCATCCCTCCACGGGGCCACCAGCAGCAGCAGCCGCAGTTTGCCACACAACTACAGGTATGTTTTTCTAAGCTCTTTACATTGTACAGTACATCTCATTGCAGTTATTTTACAATATGAACATTTTATGCCTAACACTTATAGTCTTCTTTTGCACTGTAGTAATGTTTTTATGTTACTATGTTTCAGTATCCAGCTCGTGCCCAGTCGGCCCCTGCGCCAGCTGCCACCTCCTTTGACAGTCTGCTGTTTGGGACTTCGCCGAACGCCTCGTTGCTGAACCAGGCATGGACCGTAGCTGACACCATGACGTCACCCTTGGGCAGCTCGCTCCCGACGCGTACTTCAGGCCTGGACACGCCCCCCGCTCAGCAGTCCAGACAGTCCACTGAGTCCCTGTCACAGTTGCTTCAGGATACGCAGAGGACACTCCACCCCTCCGACGATGTGCACAACATAGTTATAGACTCGAACCAGAGGAGCCATGTGAGCCATGTGAGCCATGTGTCCGACTCGGATAACGATATGGACAGGGATATGGACAAGAATATGGCCAGGGATCTGTGACTTTTGTGATTACTTTATATGTGCATCTATTGATGTGATTACCATTGACGTTGGATATGTTTATGTTATATTACCATGTGACTGTGCATATTAAAAGAATGTGCTTTGAGTTTTAATAAAACATCCTGGGTCTTAAAATAATTTATGTGTCTGTTTTGCCTTGTATAAAATAAAGTTGTTATAAACGGTCCAATAACAAAGAGAAAAAAAGCAAATAGTAAGGTCAATTTTACAATAGAAATAATAAAGGTCATCTAAAAAAAACAAAGGTGAAATGTTTTAAAGGTCAAATTCGTACAAAGTCTAAAATAATAACTGAAAAGACTTTGCTTTATGTATTTGGCTCTTCTTTTTAAAAAATGTAATGACAGTCAAAGTCTGGGGATTGCTCTATATGTCCCCCAAATTTAACTAGTGAAATTACTTTTTATTAAGACAATCACAATGATTGATATTAGAATTATGCTGTTTTATTTCTCAGTCCAGCGTTTTATTTTAATTTTTCAAACCATTATATTTCTTTAAAGGTTTCTTTATTTTATTTCAAACCAATGTATTTTAAGTGTATACCTTTTATTAGTGTTTTATTAGTGTTAACACACAAGAAAGTACAAAAGAAATGTTTCATATTTATGAAAAATATATTTATTTCAATGCAACAACTTCATGGAATGATACAAATATAGCAAACATATTTATTACAAGCATGGGACATAGTAAAATAGGAATGTAATGAAAGTGTCTGTCACAATGAAAGTAATACACAAAGTCATTGTTGTATCGCCACATGCTGCCACGGGACACTGCCGGCCGGACTCATGAAATAGTTCTTAAAGTACGCGCGCTGCTCCTTGCCAGCTTGGGTCGTCCTGGGGCCCCGTCCTTCTGCCTCGACATCCTGCATCACAGCGTCGTCCCGCCACGCCCCGGGCACAAGTTGCATCTGTTCGTCTTCCCGGTCGAGGTCCGGGTTCTGCAGGCCGGGGTAGCGGGTCCTCATAATGTTGTGGAGCGTCATGCAGGCCTTTGCAACCTTGACGACGTTGCGGGGCTTGAGTTGGATGGTGGTCAGCAGGCATCTGAAGCGGCGGGCCAGGATGCCGAACGCGTTCTCCACAACACACCGGGCCCGCGACAACCTGTAGCTGTAGATGCGCTCGGGGATTGTCTGGTAGCGGTGGGAGTACGGTTTCATCATATACGTCCTCAGCGGGAACGCGTCATCCCCGATCATGAAGAAGGGCATGTCTCTGTCGTCGTTGGGAAGGGGTTCGGGCGGGGGTAGACCAAGGGTACCCAGGCGAAGAGCCGGCTCCAGGCGGGATCGGTTGAATATCCCGGCGTCCGAAGATGAGCCGGGGGCCCCCACGTCGGCCCAGATGAACTTGTAATTAGCGTCTACAACAGCCAGCATGACGATGGAGAAGAAGCCTTTAAAGTTGTAGTACAGCGACCCAGTCTTGCCCGGCTTCGTGATGGCGATGTGCTTGCCGTCGATGGCCCCGCAGGCGTGCGGGAAGTTCCACTTGTCTCGGAACCCTTCGGCCACTGGTCGCCACTCGTCTGGGGTCTGGGGAGTGTTCCACATCTCGGCCTGGTACTCTTCAAAGATCGCCTGGCACACCTCAGGGATGAAGAGCGATATGGTGTTGTGGGCGACGCGGAACGCGAACGCCAAGTCTCGGTAGCTGGCTCCCGTGGCAAGGTATCTCAGTGTGATGGCGAGCTTGAGGCCAGGCTCCAAAGGGGCTCGGCACCTGCAACACAAGAAGGTGGTAAAATATAATTAAAATCATGCATAATAAAATATTTTTTAAAGCACGTTTGCAAAAATCGGTACAAGTCACAAGAATTTCACAATTTCACAGTATAATTACTTTTGGCTCTTGGTAATGCGGGGCCCCACTCTGTCGAGGAGCTCGTGCCAAAGTGCCGGCTCCACACGTAGGTATGACTTGAAGTCGCTGGCGTGTTCGTTCTCGAGCTCCCGCATGAACGTCTCGTACTGGCCAAACAGCGGTCTACGCAGGATCCAGTCGCGGACCCACCACCTCCGTCTTCTCCTCGGGGCCCTCTGTCGCTCCCTCTCGGCCTCGTCTAACAGCGCCGCCAGTATCATGTTGTGTTGAAGTCTTGCTTGCGCCAATTCCTGTTCCAGCATCGCCAGTCGTAGTCTTCTTGGTGCAGCCATCGTAACGTTTTTACCATGCCAGGTAGGGCGGCCATTATATACCTCTTGACCGAAGACGTAGCCATCGGCCATCACACCGCCCGACAATCGCCCGACATTCGGCCGGGCCTGGTACAAGCATCGTTCGTTGTCCG
Source organism: Cyrtodaria siliqua (assembly GCA_037043455.1). Taxonomy (NCBI): domain Eukaryota; kingdom Metazoa; phylum Mollusca; class Bivalvia; order Adapedonta; family Hiatellidae; genus Cyrtodaria; species Cyrtodaria siliqua. The sequence goes on along the minus strand of JAWPHD010000750.1, from coordinate 325,383 downwards.
TAGGATACTCGGGCGATATTCGTACGATGTCCGGTGAATAGGCCGGTTATCGCCCGGACATCATAGGATAATCGGCCGATTAGTATTAGATGTTCGGTCGGTATTCACTGCCTCGCCGGCCCCCAAAAAAATTCTCTTTGGAAACAGACGCCGTACGATTACCAGACGGTCTTCGGACGGCCTCCGCACGGCCTCCGGACGGTGCCATTTATGTAAATGATGTGTGACAATTTTTTTGACCGGTGTTGTCCGATGTCGGAAAAATGGCCAAAACCAGCAGTGTACTCCCGATTACCCCCTATCCCCGGATACCGGCCGATCTTTGTGACAATAGCATAATTTAATATTAATAAAATCTAAGAAAAGTTCGTAAACCAGCCAGATCCGAGCGGAGTTACGGACCTTGATTTAGTAAAAATGCTGTATTTTGCCTTGTTTAGACGATAGGGCTTTCGTTTTCCACTGGATCTTTACCAACCTTTACCAGATTTTTAATATCAATAAAAGCTCGGACAAGTTCGAAAACCAGCCAGATCGGGCCATTATGGCCCTTGATTTAGTTAAAAATGTTACATTTTGCCTCGTTAAGACGATAGGGCCTTCATTTTCTTCCGCTTTTTACCAAACTTTCCAGATTGTTAATATCAATGAAAGCTCGGACAAGTTCGAAAACCAGCTGGATTGAATTAGTTACACTAGAGTTATGGCATTTATTTTGCCTTTTGAACGTTCTAGCATATTCCCGCTAGTTCGGACCAGTAACACCGGAGTCATGGCTCTTGATTTAGTTAAAATTGCTATATTTTGCTTCGTTAACACGATGGGGCTTTCATTTTTCATCCGATCTTTACTAATCTCAACCAGATTGTTGATATCAATGAAAGCTCGGTCAAGTTTGAAAACCAGACAGATTAGACCATTTACACAGGAGTTATGGCCCTTGATTGTCTGAAATATTCTTTAATTTGGCCTCTTTAACACGATAGGTCCTTCGTTTTTTATCCGACATTTTTTAAACTTTACCAGATGGTTGATATCAATAAAAGCTCGGACGGGTCCAAAACCAGCATGTTCGGACCAATAATACCGGGGTTATGTATGGCCCTTGATTTAGTTAAAATTGCTATATTTGCCTCGTTAACGCAACAGGGCCTTCATTGTTCATCCGATTGTTTTCAAACTTTACCAGATTGTTGATATCAATGAAAGCTCTGAAGAGCTGGAAAACCAGCCAGATCGGACCATTTACATCGGAGTTATGGCCATTGATTTTCTGAAATATGCCATAATTTGGCCTCGTTAACACGATAGGGCTTTCATTTTTAATCCGATATTTTTCGAACTTGATCAGGTGATTGTTGATATCAATGAATGCTCGGACACGTTTGAAAGCCAGCCAGTTTGGACCAGTACCACCGGAGATATGGCTCTTGATTTAGTTAAAACTGCTGTATTTTGCTTCGTTAACACGATATGACCTTCAATTAGCCGGATTTCAGTGGAACTTTGGTTTAAACATATTTTATTTCATTTTTTTTAACAAAGTATGCAAAGGGGTCGAATGGGTCGGGCCACAAGCTCTTACAACATTAGTTACGGCCCTTCCCAAGGAACTTTGCAGGGATGATCAGTACCAAGCCTAGTTGTGTACTAGTTGTACATATCGTCATTGTGTTCCGGTTGAATGATTTGGCAGAGTTAAGACCCTTTAAAGGTTTTGATACACAAACTTTGTCGTTTTAGGGATGATCAGTACGAGGTCTAGATGTGCATATCGTCGCTGTGTTCTGGCTGAATAATATTTGGTGGAGTTATGGCCTTTACAACGTTTAAATACACACATTTTGTCTGAACTACTTCTCCTGAACCGTTGGCCGGATTTCAACGACCTTTTCAGGGATGACTGGTACCAAGCCTTGTGCATATCATCACCGTGTTGCGGTTGACAGATTTTTGGCGGAGTTATTGCCATTTAAAGGTTTTAATACACAAACTTTGTCCGGACTAGTTCTCCTGAATTCCTATTCGGATTTCAATGAAATTTGGCGAGGAAGATCACTATCAAGCCTAGTTGTGCATATCATTGCCATGTTCCGGTCGAATGATTTTTGGCGGAGTTATGGCCCTTTAAATACACAAACATTGCCCAGACTAATCTCTTCTGAATTCCTGGCCGGATTTCAACGAATCTTGGCAGCGATGATGAGTACCAAGCCTAGTTGAGCATGTCATCACCTTGTTCCGGTTGAATGTTAGTTTGGCAGAGTTATGACCCTTTTAAAGTTTTAATACACAAACTTTGTGCAGATAAGTTCTGGTGAACCTCTAGCCGGATTTTAACGAAACTTGACAGGGATGATGTGTACCAAGCCTTATTGCGCATATCATCACCGTGTACCAGTTGCATGAATTTTGGCAGAGTTACGGCCTTTAAATGTTTTAATACACTAAATTTGTACAGACTAGTTCTCCTGAACCTCTGCCCAGATTTCAGCGAAACGTGACAGGGATGATCAGTACCAAGGCTTATTGCGCATGTCGTCGCCATGTTCTGGTTGAATGCTTTTTGACAAGAGTTATGGCCCTTATACATAAACTTTATCTTTAACCAGTAGAGCGTCCACATGCCCTCTTGGGCCTCTTGTTCATCGGAATTTTCCCAAACTTTACCAGATTGTTGATATCAATGATAGCGTGGAAGATTTCGAAAATCAGCCAGTAACAACAGAGTTATGGCCCCTGATTTCGTGAAGATGCTGTATTTTGCCTCATTAAAACAATAGGGCCTTTATTTTTCATCCGATCTTTATCAAACATTACCAGATTGTTACTATGAATGAAAGCTTGCACAAGTGTGAATACTAACCAAATCGAATTAGCCACACCGAAATTATGGCCCTTGATTTAGTTAAACATGATGTATTTTGCCTCGTTAAGACCATAGGACTTTCATTTGGCCGGATTTGTTCGAAACTTTGCAGGGATGATCAGTACCAAGCCTAGTTGTGCATAAAGATGCCGTATTCCGGTTCAATGATTTTGGCAGAGTCATGGCCCTTTAATGTTTGAATACACACATTTTGTCCCGACTAGTTCTCCTGATCCCCTGGCTGGATTTCTGCAAATTTTGGCGGGGAGGATCAGTACCAAACCTTGTTGTGCATATCATCGCCGTGTTCCGGTTGAAAGATTTTGGCGGAGTTGTTGTATGTGACATTCATGACATCATTATCATCGAAATATCTTCTTAGTCATGTAAATGTTACATTGTTATATAATGATATAAAGAACATGTCTCTGTGGGAACTGTTAATAAAGAGTTTAATACAGTGAATAAATAACTTGTTTGTGATTTCTGATCTTGTGCAGTGACGATATCGCCATTTAAATGTTTTAATACACAAACGTTGTCCGGACTAGTTCTCCAGAACTCCTGACCGGATTTTAGCGAATCTTGCGGGGATGATGAGTACCAAGCCTAGCTGCGCATGCCATCGCCGTGTTCCGGTTGAATGACTTTTGGCAAAGTTATGGCCCTTTTAATGTTTTAATACACAAACTTTGTCCCGACTAGTTCTCCTGATCCCCTGATGGATTTCTGCAAAACTTGGCGGGGATGATGAGTACCAAGCCTAGTTGCACATGTCATCGCCGTGTTACAGTTGAATGAACATTGGCAGAGTTATGGCCCTTTAAATAAACTAACTAGTTCTCCTGAACCTCTTGCCGGATTTCAACGAAACTTGGCAGGGATGATCGGTACCAAGTCTAGTTGCGCATGTTGTCGCCATGTTCCGGTTGCATGATTTTTGTTGGAATTATTGCCCCTTATACACAAACTTTATCTTTAGCCAGTAGAGCGTCCACAGGCACCGTTTGGCCTCTTGTTGTGTGCAGTCTTGATATGGCAGGGTAGGAGTCTCCGTTATTATATGGTGTGTGTACATTGTGTACGGTCTTGGTATGGCGGGTAGGAGGCTGCAATATTATATGGTGTGTGTTCATTATGTACAGTCTTGATATGGCAGGTATGAGGCTGCATTATTATATGGTGTGTGCACATTTGGTACAGTCTTGGTATGGCAGGTAGAAGGTTGCTTTATTATATGGTATGTGCACATTGGGTACAGTCTTGATTTGTCAGATAGTAGGCTGCCTTATTATATGGTGTGTGTATATTGTATACAGTCTTGGTATGGCAGGTAGAAGGTTGCGTTATTATATGGTGTGTGCACATTGAGTACAGTCTTGGTATGGCAGGTATGAGGCTGAGTTATTATATGGTGTGTGCTACGGTGTCCTGTTAGGGCCATGTTACGATCGCAACTTACCATCGACCTAGGTCGATGGTAAGATGCGATGGTCGATGGTAAGATGTGATGGTAAGATGCGATGGTCGATGGTAAGATGAGATGGTCGATGGTAAGATGCGATGGACCATCGACCATCGCATCTTATCATCTACCATCGCATCTTACCATCGCATCTTACCATCGACAATTGCATCTTACCATCGCATCTTACCATCTACCATCGCATCTTACCATCGACCATTGCATCTTAAACATTGCATCTTACCATCGATCATCGCATCTTACCATCGACCATCGACTTATCAATTCTCATGCTGATCAAGATCTCACGATTACCGTAGAAAAATGCCTAGATCGATGGTAAGATGCGATGGTCGATGGTAAGATGTGATGGTAAGATGCGATGGCCGATGGTAATATGCGATGGTAATATGCGATGGTCGATGGTAAGATGCGATGGTCGATGGTAAGATGCGATGGTAAGATGCGATGGTCGATGGTAAGATGAGATGGTCGATGGTAAGATGCGATGGACCATCGGTCCATCGCATCTTACCATCGACCATCGCATCTGACCATCGACCATCGACCATCGCATCTTACCATTGCATCTTACCATCGCATCTTACCATCGACCTTCGCATCTGACCATCGACCATCGCATCTTACCATTGCATCTTACCATCGCATCTTACCATCGACCATCGCATCTTACCATTGACCATCGACCTAGGTAACATGGCCCTAACAGGACACCGTAGTGTGCACATTGTGTACAATCTTGGTTTGGCAGATAGGAGGCTGCCTTATTATATGGTGTGTGTACATTGTGTATGTCGTCTTAATATGGCGCCACTTTAATGTTATTGGCCTGCATCGTCAGTTGTTGACATTTACGATGTTTGTTTCATCATCCTTTCCGGTGAAGTTTGTTAGTATCTGGGTTCCGAAGTTAGCTATGACAGCTGTAAGAGCGTTTTACTAAACAGTGTACGGGTTTAGCTGCTGCTCACGTGTAGATAAAAGGAAGCCGCCAGAGAATAGGCGGGGTGAATTATACAGAGAATAGGCGGGTTGAATTTTACAGAGAATAGGCGGGGTGAATTATAAGTTGGTTATAGTTCACTGATTAGAACTGCTTAGAAATCATTTCGACGAAGGATAGTTCTGTTGTCGCTATCGCTCCCTTGATCTTGTTTCCTTACTATTCTAATAAATGAAATATAACCTAGAAATGGAAGGCGGAGTTTATTTTCACCATATTTCGAAGTCTAATAAATTGAAAACTTACTGAAGTTATTGAATTAATATTTGCAAATTTTGTTTTGATATGAAATTAAGTCTGACATTTTTTAAAATCGTTCGATGCTCATTGAATGATTTATTGTACTATAAAGAAAGTTTCAGTCATATTTTCAAAATGATATCGTTTCCACACATACATTAAATAAAATCTAACATTTCACTTTCAGGTGCAGGAACAACAGAGGCAAGTGAAGAGTTTCTTCCCTACCGAAATCGCAGTCCATATGCACAATGGCTCATGAACAACATAGACGGAGAGATTTTCGAAAATTTTCCTTTCTGGGCTTTTAGATTCTAAGAACTAAAATGACTTTACTTGGCTTAACCTAATAATCATGCATTTGAATGGTTTAAAATGAAATAAACTGTATCAACTTATTATGTTAGTGAATATATGCGTTTATAATAAACATATAAACCTGCCCTACTTCATTCAGTCAATAGAAATTATGCGCAGACATTTCTTACTTTCTATACCAATTGATACACACAAAACAAACATTTAATCTAGTGTATGGACCTTGTGTATGATTTAGATCTGCCACGGTTTATACACACACCACACACATTTAATCTAGCTTATTGTCTGTCTGTCATTATCCTCAGGCAATGGCAGACTATAGGTAGTTGACATACTTCACAATAACCCAAACTTCAGACGTGTGAGTTGACGCAACAAATCCCACCTCACACTCGATTTAATAACGTTGAGACGACCCCTGCGGACACAATGACTTTGCGGACACAATGGAGCCTACGCCTAGGCCAATATGTCAGACAGTAACATTCGTACGAAGTTAGTTTTAGATTGTTGTATAGTGACAGTACCTTCTTCTGATGCACTTTGATGCATACTTCTTGTTGTTATATTGTGTTCAATATTTCGTCTTACACAAATTTTGTGAAATATATAGAAAAATGCGTCCATGTGACACAGATGCCTCGCTCTAGCGCTGCCGGTCAAATATAATGGACTCCACCACATGTTGGTATGGGATTTCTTATAACATTATCTTGATGGGTATATAAGTAATTTAGGCTGTAATACATCATGGTCTTCATGGGCGCCCATAAATCACTACTTCGGGACTTGAACACACGAACTTCTGATTTCAAGTCAGGTGCTCTATCCACTGATCTATAACGCTTCTTGATAAAATGGTATACTAACTACTATTTATTAAGATGCAAAATAACTTAACCTATTTGAACGCAATTCAAGATGAATCAATACATATATAGTCCATCTTGTCGCACGTGCAAATTAACATTGCCCGTTGTAATATTATATGTTATCAATATGAAACTAACATTCCGCCTCAAAACAACCATATCTCGTCGATTCGAATTGAAACTACTTCACACGTGACTCTTTCATATTCATGAGTTATTACCAGTTAAAATAGACACACTGTAGCTTTAAATACCCGATTTCGACATGAGCTGGTGAACATGTAATTACAAATAAGGACACGCCTACAAAGAATAAATCGATTGATATAGAGACTATGCAGCTTTAAGCGAACAAGTTTAACGCGGGACATTACTTTTCTTTATATACATTGAGCAGTGCACATCGTTTCTCTCCACAGGTAGGATTATGATTTACAAGAAAAAAATGTTTGCATCATTCGTAACTCGAACACACAACCTTCTAATTTACAGTCCAGCGTGCTTACCATTGAGCTATGGCGAATTCTTGAGAATGTTGTATTTAATAACATATATTACGATTCAAAATAACATATATTTGAATGACCCTCAAGATGTATCAGTATACGCAAATGTAAATATCCATGCGTGGTGTAATACTATTTATTATCAATTTAACTACAATTCTTTAGTCTACTACACAACTTTATTCTCGGTTTTTTATTTAGGGACCAGGCAATATTTATTGGGGGGTTAGGACCGGTGCAAAATGGCATGGGACAGGTACTTTTTTTGTCGCGACAAACCATGGGACGATACTTTTTTTTTCGGTAGGTTGCCATGGGACGTACACTTTTTTTAAAGTCAAATTCTTTACCCCCAAAAAACTATACAAATACAGAAGCACGCGTTTCTTTATTTCCGCGAAATCCCGAAAAAAAGCCGCGGAATAAATTCAGAATTCCGGTCTTCGGAGTAATGGACATAGGTTTTAATAGAAAATAATTCGGACTTCGGAAAAAAATAACAAAGAAATTCCACGGACAGATTCATTTACCTTGGAAAGTCTTCGGCTTTTCGATTTCTTCGGACAAAATTGTCCGAATATGTATTTCTTCGGAAAACATTCAGGCATCAGCAATAGTTCGGAAAATATTCGGACTTCGGAATTTCCGTCAGGAAATATTCGGACATCGGTATTACTTTTGGAAAATATCTGGACATCGGCATTTCTTCGGAAAATATGCTGACATCGGCATTTCCTCAGACACTGGCATTTTTTTCGGAAAATATTTGGACATTGGTATTGCTTTCGGAAAATATTCGGACATCCGTATTTATTCAGAAAATATTCGAACAGAAATAATCTTTAAAATTAAAAAACAAATAAAAGGTAGTTTTGAATAAAGAAAAGCGGAACAAATTCCACTTTTTACTAATCGTTCTTTCCTCTTATTGGACACGTATCCGATTTCTGATTTTCTTTGACAAAATTACGATTTTCGATTTGGTTCAGAAAATATTCAGATTTAATTTGTGTTTACCAGCAGAAAAATATCTCAATTCTGTTGTTGAAATTATTCCAAGTGCTGCTTGATTTCTGGAAAAATCGTTCAAAGAAAATTGTTCGCTTTCAAATTTCTGCAGAAGCAAACCTGTTAATTATATTGAGTCATGCATATTGACAAAAGGTTCATAATGGCCTCGCAGCTCCAAATATATATAATGTATTATTTCAATTTGTACTCATATAGTAAAAATTAACCTTGTAACTGCCAGTTTTGAAGTATTTTTTTCTAAATTAGGCGAATGTGTTCGTGTCCGAAACGTTCTGCTGAGTTACTTCCCTTATATGCATTATCGCCATTTACATAAAATGAAAACAAACTTTGTTGCTCAGTTCACATTCAAAATAACTTGTTTTTGTTGAATGTTACATGTAGCGAACTGGAAATAGGGTCCTTGTATATAAGACTCTGGTTAGTACTAAATAATCTGGGAGTAAGATTTTTAATTCTTTCTGTAAATTCTTTCTGTAAATAAGCACTTAAAATAAACAGTATACATTTTTTTTTAATTAAAAAGAATTGTAGTACTTATTTGCATATAGTATAGTCAGGGTTTTTATATTATAATATAAAACACTTTTATAGTGTAGAATTTCTGTGTATCAAAAAGAAAAGATCTAACTACCACAAAAAATTGACTCATAATTATATGGCCTAACATGTGCTAAGAATGACGTAAAACACCATTCAAAGTAACTTGTTAGAGAAGAGCAAACGTTGCATAACAATTTCTAAGTTAAAAAATTACCTGTCACGAATCCTAGATTAGTTGTAAATTTCGCGTTAAATTAAAAGTATTTGATGTATACGCGTAAAATACATCAATTTCACCGCAAATGTTTCAGTTGAAAAAATAACTTAAATGATGCTGAAAATGATTAATGTTAAAAATTTCTAAGTTCTTTTCCGAATCAAAAAATGACTATGTCCTTACACTGAAGCAGTTTCCGAATAATAAATCGACTAAGTTCTCATTTGGCGAAAAATTATGTTATGTCCGAATATTGTCCGCAGAAAAAAATCCGAAGTCCGACACATATTCCGAAGAAATGTATGGTTTTCCGAATTCGGACTTATTTTCCGAACATTTTATGTATTTTCGATATATTTCCATGGAATTCGGACATCGGAAATTCTACAGACGGGTATAATAAATGAGTGATATTAGACCATAAAAGGCCCCCTTAACAAAAACATAGGCTTCTCAGGCGACAGTTTGCTGCAACTCTGCGACAAACATTGCTGCAAAGCTGCGGCAGACAAGTTTGCGTCAAAGTTGCGGTACACTTTTACCATGCAAATGAAGTATGCAGCAAACAAATATTCAAATGAGGTTCTGGTGGTGTTCATCGCAACTTTGCGGCAGACCTCATTTGCATTATGAGTAAAAGTGTGCGACAACTTCTCGGCACACTTCATTTGCATAACAATTTTAGCTGTAATCTTCTGGCGATGTTTTGGCGATGTTTGCTGCTACTTTGCTGCAGACCTCATTTACATTGCAAACATTTTGCAGCAAACTTCATTTGCATAAAATTTTCTCTGCAATGTTCTGCTTATGTTTTTCAAAATAAATAATGGACTTAAATTATGAAATAGAACAATGGTGCGCGGTTTGTAAAAAAAAAAGAAAAGAATTAGCTTGAAAATATTTTTTTTTTTTTCACTATTTAACATGGACTGCACCATATTTAAATAAATTTACACTATTTAAAGAAATCGACACTATTTAAATAAATGCTCTTGATTTAAAGTATATCCTTACGATTTAGATTATAATTTTTTTATATCCTCACGATTTAACTAAATGGTTTTGATTTAAATATTGTTTGTGAATTCTACATGTAAATAAATGGACCTTTGTTTTACTAAATGTGCAACAATTTAATTAAATTCACTATATTCAAATAAATCGACACAATTTAAATAAACTGACACTATTTAAATAAATCCTCCCAAAATTAAAATCTGTCATTTTTGCATTACTCTCATTTTCATGAAGATGTTGAGCGCTGTCATTTTGCATTGCTCCCATTTTTATGAAGATGTCGAACGCTGTCAATTTTGCATTCCTCCCATTTTCATGGAGATCTCGAGCACTGTCATTTCTGCATTACTCCAATTTTCATGGAGATATTGAGTACTGTTGAGCGTTGCCACTTCTGCATTACTCTCATTTTCATGGAGATGTCGAGCGCTGTCATTTCTGCATTACTCTCATTTTCATGAAGATGTCGAGCACTGTAATTTCTGCATTACTCCAATTTTCATTGAGATATCGGCGCTGTCACTTCTGCATTACTCTCATTTTCTTGGAGATGTCGAGCACTGTCATTTCTGCATTACTCTCATTTTCATGGAGATATCGAGCGCTGTTGAGTACTGTCATTACTCTAATTTTCATGGAGTTGTCGAGTGTTGTCATTTCTGCATGACTCACATTTTCATGGAGATGTTGAGTGCAGTCGTTTCTGCATTACTCCCATTTTTATGAAGATGTCGAACGCTGTCATTTTTGCATTACTCCCATTTTCATGGCTATGTCGAGCACTGTCATTTCTGCATTACTCCAATTTTATGAAGATGTCGAATGCTGTCATTTTTGCACTACTCCCATTTTCATGGAGATGTCGAGCACTGTCATTTCTGCATTACTCACATTTTCATGGAGATGTCGAGTGCAGTCATTTGTGCATTACTTCCATTTTTATGAAGATGTCGAACGCTGTCATTTTTGCATTACTCCCATTTTTATGGAGATGTCGAGCGCTGTCATTTCTGCATTACTCTCATTTTCATGGAGATGTTGAGCACTGTCATTTCTGCATTACTCCCATTTTCATGGAGATGTCGTGTGCTGTCATTTCTGCATTACTCCCATTTTCATGGACATGTCACTCACTAACTGTAGCAGTCCAATAGGCACCAATGGTGCCTGGATATGACCAGGATATCTTAGAATCAGCACCAGACCCTAGACAAACCAACAAACTATATATACACACATCTACCTATTGATGTCATATTGATCATATTATTTTGCACTTGGGATACAATTTTAATTTTTCTGGTTTTAAATGTTGGAATTATCATGGTGTTTGGTATTTAAAAATGTTCTTGCAATGAACACAATTGAATAAATGTTTAAAAATAAGGTTCCACGAAAAAAATTACACTTGGCTTAATTACTTGTTCAAGTGGTCCGTCCTTTGACATAAAAGACAAATTTCACTTTTAATAGTAAGTAGTAAGTAACTGGAAATAATAAAATTCTGTATAAAGTCTAAGTTGTGCGATGCTGTTTTGGCTAACAGAGTCTTCAGATGCAGAAGATCAGAATGGAAAAGTTTGTTGTGATGTTCTGTGAATAAAAAAACGGCAAATCTGAATTTAAAAGATTGTGGTGATGTTACGGCGTGCAATAAAAAAAATCGGATTGGTAAAATTTGTCGCAATGTTGTGGCGAACAAAAAAAACATGCAAGTAAGTTTGTGGTGGTTATGGTGAAACTTGCAAATAAATAAATGTTTCTGGCGAATGTATAGCTTTTTGGCGAGTTTGCGGCAAATTCGTCAAAGATTACCATAATGTTTGCGGCAACATCACCGCTAGTGGTGAACAATTAAGAATTGTTATGGTGAACAAAATTTTTGACTGCAAGCTTGCAGCAAAGGAGGGTGCTTATGGACCAGGCACTATTTATCTGGGCATTGGGAATGGTGTAAAATGGCATGGGACAGGTACTTTTTTTGTCGCGACAAACCATGGGACGATACCTTTTTTTTCGTTTGCTTGCCATGGGACGTACATTTTTTTTTGTATAACATTTTTATTTGCACCGGTCCCAACCCCCCGATAAATATTGCCTGGTCCCTTAGCGCATGATTCTTTTTTGCGAGTGTGTTCTTTAGTTATTACGTAATGACTATTTAGTGTTAACAATGCTACTACATACCAACAAGATTCAGTGGTGTAGGGGTAAAACCGTCATGTTACAAATAAAACTGCAAAGTTCCTGGTTCAAATCTCGTTCTGGGCAACTGTCTTTTATAAAGTGTATTTGGAAGCTTACCATCGATTATCGATGTTACCTGTTTGAAGGCGATATACAATGTGATATTTTACGCATCGATTTCAAGCTTATATACCGATTTTTGGCCGTTCGTTGAATTGAAACTACTTCACCCATGACTTATTCATATTCATAAGTTAGTATTAGTTTTTGTATAGCGTCTGTAGCTTTAAGGTAAACAATCCAATATGTATTCGCTTCTTATTCATATATCAATCTTATTGGGACATGGGCTTTCCCATAACCTCCCTACTGGGCCGGGCGGGGCGGGGCGGGCGAAGTGAGGCGGGGCGGGTACACTTTCAATGAAATTTGGTTTTGTGTTTATATTTTTTCTTATAAATAACATAACTCCTTATCTTTTTAAAGGGGAGTGGGGTGGGCTGGCGTGTGGGGTGGGGGTGTGGGGTGGTGGAGGGGGCGGTGTCGTTTACTTTCTGTGTTGTAAGTGTTGTTTATTCTTGCGCCGTAATTATGATGCGACTGCCGACCTCAATCCTCCCTCCAACCCACAAGCAACCCAATTGTTATAGTTTTCTTGTTTTCTCCAAAATTACATAAGTTTTGATTCCCTCAACCTATTGGTGGTAAAGGGGATGCACGTGTATGTTTGTGTGTGTGTGTGTGTGTGTGTGTGTGTGTGGTGGGGTTGGATAGGGGCTCACCATTAACTGAATTTGTTTGAGTGTTCCCCTCCAACCATTACATTACCTATTCTCCCCAACGTTTTTGTGATGTTACTTTGTTCATAGGCACATAGGAAATAGTTCTGCCCATCTCTATATTCAACACACTTCTACAATACCTTGCGCCAACATTTTCGCAATTTTCTTCTGTGTTTGTTTACAATGTTTAAATGTATGCAGAGCCTAATTTGTCCCATGGCAATCATCACTCACCCTTTCCACCCCCTCACCTTCTCCCCCACCCTCCACTTATATCTTTTCTCAAAATGTCGTCATTCTCATTTGTTCATATTGTTCATGGATTTATATATATCTAAGCTATTTAATTTAAAAACTGCTTATACTAAAGTGAGATGTCTCTTTTCTGACGGTATGTCAGGCGTATAATTGTTTGTTATCTGAAAAAGCGAATAGTCGACTTTGTTGTTCTGCAATAGCTCTATACTAATTAATCAGACACAAAGGCGTCTTTTTGTTGCTGGTTTTGCTAATCATTAGTCCACACCACTTTTGCCTAACTTTCAACTGTGATCTGCCATTGACTATTGAACTATGCAAATATAGTCATTTTGTTATATCAAAATGTCTAATAATGGGTCAAATACCTATCAAGCAACGAAAACAGCTGGCGGTAATAAACATGTCACAAATGCGTGAATACTTATACTGTCTTTATTAACAGCTGGCGGTAATAAACATGTCACAAATGCGTGAATACTTATACTGTCTTTATTACCTTTCTTAGTTGTCCTTCGAAGCAATTGCCACCGCCTGACATCACCAAGGCAGCAATTGCCACCGCCTGACATCATCAAGGCAACTTGCCACCGCCTGACATCACCAAGGCAACTTGCCACCGCCTGACATCATCAAGGCAACTTGCCACCGCCTGACATCATCAAGGCAACTTGCCACCGCCTGACATCATCAAGGCAACTGCCACCGCCTGACATCATCAAGGCAACTGCCACCGCCTGACATCATCAAGGCAACTTGCCACCGCCTGACATCATCAAGGTAACTTGCCACCGCCTGACATCATCAAGGCAACTTGCCACCGCCTGACATCATCAAGGCAACTTGCCACCGCCTGACATCATCAAGGCAACTTCCACCGCCTGACATCATCAAGGTGCCATCGCCTGACATCATCAAGGTGCCACCGCCTGACATCATCAAGGCAACAATTGCCACCGCCTGACATCATCAAGGCAACTTCCACCTCCTGACATCATCAAGGCAACTTCTGTAGCTTTAAGGTAAACAATCCAATATGTATTCGCTTCTTATTCATATATCAATCTTATTGGGACATGGGCTTTCCCATAACCTCCCTACTGGGCCGGGCGGGGCGGGGCGGGCGAAGTGAGGCGGGGCGGGTACACTTTCAATGAAATTTGGTTTTGTGTTTATATTTTTTCTTATAAATAATATAACTCCTTATCTTTTTAAAGGGGAGTGGGGTGGGCTGGCGTGTGGGGTTGGGGTGTGGGGTGGTGGAGGGGGCGGTGTCGTTTACTTTCTGTGTTGTAAGTGTTGTTTATTCTTGCGCCGTAATTATGATTCTCAAAATGTCGTCATTATCATTTGTTCATATTGTTCATGGATTTATATATATCTAAGCTATTTAATTTAAAAACTGCTTATACTAAAGTGAGATGTCTCTTTTTCTGACGGTATGTCAGGCGTATAATTGTTTGTTATCTGAAAAAGCGAATAGTCGACTTTGTTGTTCTGCAATAGCTCTATACTAATTAATCAGACACAAAGGCCTCTTTTTGTTGCTGGTTTTGCTAATCATTAGTCCACACCACTTTTGCCTAGCTTTCAACTGTGATCTGCCATTGACTATTGAACTATGCAAATATAGTCATTTTGTTATATCAAAATGTCTAATAATGGGTCAAATACCTATCAAGCAACGAAAACAGCTGGCGGTAATAAACATGTCACAAATGCGTGAATACTTATACTGTCTTTATTAACAGCTGGCGGTAATAAACATGTCACAAATGCGTGAATACTTATACTGTCTTTATTACCTTTCTTAGTTGTCCTTCGAAGCAATTGCCACCGCCTGACATCACCAAGGCAGCAATTGCCACCGCCTGACATCATCAAGGCAACTTGCCACCGCCTGACATCACCAAGGCAACTTGCCACCGCCTGACATCATCAAGGCAACTTGCCACCGCCTGACATCATCAAGGCAACTTGCCACCGCCTGACATCATCAAGGCAACTTGCCACCGCCTGACATCATCAAGTCAACTGCCACCGCCTGACATCATCAAGGCAACTGCCACCGCCTGACATCATCAAGGCAACTTGCCACCGCCTGACATCATCAAGGTAACTTGCCACCGCCTGACATCATCAAGGCAACTTGCCACCGCCTGACATCATCAAGGCAACTTGCCACCGCCTGACATCATCAAGGCAACTTCCACCGCCTGACATCATCAAGGTGCCACCGCCTGACATCATCAAGGTGCCACCGCCTGACATCATCAAGGCAACAATTGCCACCGCCTGACATCATCAAGGCAACTTCCACCTCCTGACATCATCAAGGCAACTTCTGTAGCTTTAAGGTAAACAATCCAATATGTATTCGCTTCTTATTCATATATCAATCTTATTGGGACATGGGCTTTCCCATAACCTCCCTACTGGGCCGGGCGGGGCGGGGCGGGCGAAGTGAGGCGGGGCGGGTACACTTTCAATGAAATTTGGTTTTGTGTTTATATTTTTTCTTATAAATAACATAACTCCTTATCTTTTTAAAGGGGAGTGGGGTGGGCTGGCGTGTGGGGTTGGGGTGTGGGGTGGTGGAGGGGGCGGTGTCGTTTACTTTCTGTGTTGTTTATTCTTGCGCCGTAATTATGATGCGACTGCCGACCACAATCCTCCCTCCAACCCACAAGCAACCCAATTGTTATAGTTTTCTTGTTTTCTCCAAAATTACATAAGTTTTGATCCCCTCAACCTATTGGTGGTAAAGGGGATGCAAGTGTATGTTTGTGTGTGTGTGTGTGTGTGTGTGGTGGGGTTGGATAGGGGCTCACCATTAACTGAATTTGTTTGAGTGTTCCCCTCCAACCATTACATTACCTATTCTCCCCAACGTTTTTGTGATGTTACTTTGTTCATAGGCACATAGGAAATAGTTCTGCCCATCTCTATATTCAACACACTTCTACAATACCTTGCGCCAACATTTTCGCAATTTTCTTCTGTGTTTGTTTACAATGTTTAGATGTATGCAGAGCCTAATTTGTCCCATGGCAATCATCACTCACCCTTTCCACCCCCTCACCTTCTCCCCCACCCTCCACTTATATCTTTTCTCAAAATGTCGTCATTATCATTTGTTCATATTGTTCATGGATTTATATATATCTAAGCTATTTAATTTAAAAACTGCTTATACTAAAGTGAGATGTCTCTTTTTCTGACGGTATGTCAGGCGTATAATTGTTTGTTATCTGAAAAAGCGAATAGTCGACTTTGTTGTTCTGCAATAGCTCTATACTAATTAATCAGACACAAAGGCGTCTTTTTGTTGCTGGTTTTGCTAATCATTAGTCCACACCACTTTTGCCTAGCTTTCAACTGTGATCTGCCATTGACTATTGAACTATGCAAATATAGTCATTTTGTTATATCAAAATGTCTAATAATGGGTCAAATACCTATCAAGCAACGAAAACAGCTGGCGGTAATAAACATGTCACAAATGCGTGAATACTTATACTGTCTTTATTAACAGCTGGCGGTAATAAACATGTCACAAATGCGTGAATACTTATACTGTCTTTATTACCTTTCTTAGTTGTCCTTCGAAGCAATTGCCACCGCCTGACATCACCAAGGCAGCAATTGCCACCGCCTGACATCATCAAGGCAACTTGCCACCGCCTGACATCACCAAGGCAACTTGCCACCGCCTGACATCATCAAGGCAACTTGCCACCGCCTGACATCATCAAGGCAACTTGCCACCGCCTGACATCATCAAGGCAACTTGCCACCGCCTGACATCATCAAGGCAACTGCCACCGCCTGACATCATCAAGGCAACTGCCACCGCCTGACATCATCAAGGCAACTTGCCACCGCCTGACATCATCAAGGCAACTTGCCACCGCCTGACATCATCAAGGCAACTTGCCACCGCCTGACATCATCAAGGCAACTTGCCACCGCCTGACATCATCAAGGCAACTTCCACCGCCTGACATCATCAAGGTGCCACCGCCTGACATCATCAATGTGCCACCGCCTGACATCATCAAGGCAACAATTGCCACCGCCTGACATCATCAAGGCAACTTCCACCGCCTGACATCATCAAGGCAACTTCTGTAGCTTTAAGGTAAACAATCCAATATGTATTCGCTTCTTATTCATATATCAATCTTATTGGGACATGGGCTTTCCCATAACCTCCCTACTGGGCCGGGCGGGGCGGGGCGGGGCGGGCGAAGTGAGGCGGGGCGGGTACACTTTCAATGAAATTTGGTTTTGTGTTTATATTTTTTCTTATAAATAACATAACTCCTTATCCTTTTAAAGGGGAGTGGGGTGGGCTGGCGTGTGGGGTGGGGGGTGTGGGGTGGTGGAGGGGGCGGTGTCGTTTACTTTCTGTGTTGTAAGTGTTGTTTATTCTTGCGCCGTAATTATGATGCGACTGCCGACCTCAATCCTCCCTCCAACCCACAAGCAACCCAATTGTTATAGTTTTCTTGTTTTCTCCAATATTACATAAGTTTTGATCCCCTCAACCTATTGGTGGTAAAGGGGATGCACGTGTATGTTTGTGTGTGTGTGTGTGTGTGTGTGGTGGGGTTGGATAGGGGCTCACCATTAACTGAATTTGTTTGAGTGTTCCCCTCCAACCATTACATTACCTATTCTCCCCAACGTTTTTGTGATGTTACTTTGTTCATAGGCACATAGGAAATAGTTCTGCCCATCTCTATATTCAACACACTTCAACAATACCTTGCGCCAACATTTTCGCAATTTTCTTCTGTGTTTGTTTACAATGTTTAAATGTATGCAGAGCCTAATTTGTCCCATGGCAATCATCACTCACCCTTTCCACCCCCTCACCTTCTCCCCCACCCTCCACTTATATCTTTTCTCAAAATGTCGTTATTCTCATTTGTTCATATTGTTCATGGATTTATATATATCTAAGCTATTTAATTTAAAAACTGCTTATACTAAAGTGAGATGTCTCTTTTTCTGATGGTATGTCAGGCGTATAATTGTTTGTTATCTGAAAAAGCGAATAGTCGACTTTGTTGTTCTGCAATAGCTCTATACTAATTAATCAGACACAAAGGCGTCTTTTTGTTGCTGGTTTTGCTAATCATTAGTCCACACCACTTTTGCCTAGCTTTCAACTGTGATCTGCCATTGACTATTGAACTATGCAAATATAGTCATTTTGTTATATCAAAATGTCTAATAATGGGTCAAATACCTATCAAGCAACGAAAACAGCTGGCGGTAATAAACATGTCACAAATGCGTGAATACTTATACTGTCTTTATTAACAGCTGGCGGTAATAAACATGTCACAAATGCGTGAATACTTATACTGTCTTTATTACCTTTCTTAGTTGTCCTTCGAAGCAATTGCCACCGCCTGACATCACCAAGGCAGCAATTGCCACCGCCTGACATCATCAAGGCAACTTGCCACCGCCTGACATCACCAAGGCAACTTGCCATCGCCTGACATCATCATGGCAACTTGCCACCGCCTGACATCATCAAGGCAACTTGCCACCGCCTGACATCATCAAGGCAACTGCCACCGCCTGACATCATCAAGGCAACTTGCCACCGCCTGACATCAAGGCAACTTGCCACCGCCTGACATCATCAAGGCAACTTGCCACCGCCTGACATCATCAAGGTGCCACCGCCTGACATCATCAAGGTGCCACCGCCTGACATCATCAAGGCAAATTGCCACCGCCTGACATCATCAAGGCAACTTGCCACCGCCTGACATCATCAAGGCAACTTCCACCGCCTGACATCATCAAGGTGCCACCGCCTGACATCATCAAGGTGCCACCGCCTGACATCATCAAGGCAACAATTGCCACCGCCTGACATCATCAAGGCAACTTCCACCGCCTGACATCATCAAGGCAACTTCCATATTTGAGAACGATACATCAAAGTAAAAATTGTTCTGTAGTTGCACTGTAAAACACATATTGGCCATAATTGAGGACGATACATCGAACTAATGTTTTTCGGTAATTGCAAAGTAAAACACATAATGGTGTCACTGCAGATCGTAGAGATTACTACATGGTTTAATAACAGGACACATTTATAAGCAACAAAGGAAAATTATTTTATCCAAATAAAACAACACTACGACGTGTTAATGTACAAGAGGCCGAAGAGGGCCTGTGGACACTCTACTTGCTAAAATGGCTTTCATAGCATGTATGGGTACATGGAAGGAGTCACGATGTATGGGTGGAAGGAGTCACGATGTATGTGTACAAGGATGGCGTCACGATGTATGGGTACATGGAGGGCGTCACGATGTATGGGTACATTGAGAGCGATGTATGGGTACATGGAGGGCGTCACGATGTATGGTTACATGGAGGACGTCACGATGGGTATGGGTAAATGGAGGGCGTCACGATGTATGGGTACATGGAGGGCGTCACGATGTATGGGTACATGTATGGGTACATTGAGGGCGTCACGATGTATGGTTACATGGAGGGCGTCACGATGGGTATGGGTACATGGAGGGCGTCACGATGTATGGGTACATGGTGGGCGTCACGATGTATGGGTACATGGAGGGCGTCACGATGGGTATATTATTAAAGGAACTTAATGCTTCCATTCCGATGCTTTAATTATTTTAAACAAGTCTGCTGAAGCTGAACAATGAAGGACGTTGAGTATTAATAAAGTATAAAACAAAGCTGTTTGTATTCATTCAAGGGTCACAACTCTCCTGTTTTTGCTAAAATGTGACAGATTTTCTGTCGTTAATACAAACACTATGACAAAGTTTGTTGAAGTTGAAAGTAAACACAAAGATGCTAGAGTGGTAACAAAATAACGTATATGTATGAAACCACTAATTATTTTCCCCATAGACACCACTGTTAGAGTGTCACATATTAATGATTTGCTGCAAATTCAACTCAAGTATAGATAATGCAGCAGTGTAATGTTCATATAGAAATCTAATTTTCCACTTGAAAAATCACCAGAAAAGGTTGGGTCACAAGACATGTAAGAAAAGTTGTTGTTTGTTTACTAAACAGGTCAAGGATACAGCTGTTTTCATTGATAGTTGCTCACAAAGTGTAAGCATAGAGTCGAAATTTCGAAAATGTTCATCAGTGATCCAGTAAAACCTATTAATACGCTTCTTATACATAAAACCACAAAATCGAATTGAAATGGGCATTTCCCCCTACTTATAATGTCCATTTCCATAAAAAAAGGAAGGATTACCTTTTATTATAGGAACTACATTCGATACACCTCGGAGGTTTACATGTATTTAGTGGTTGTAAACCTATAGCATTTTAAAGTAATTCAAGGGCCATAACTAGTCAGAAATGGCTTGTTTTTTAAAATGTATCCATACGTTCTTCTATGACCGAGATAATTCACAAAACGAAACATATAAACACAAGTTGGCGGGTGTGGGTGTGTGGGAGGGGCAGGGGGAGGGGTTTGGGTGTTGGTGGAGGAGTTTGGGGGATGGGGTTTGAGTCAAATATGGCTCTTTTTCAAAAAAATCCGACAATTTTATCATGACAATAACACTTTGAACACGTTTGGTTAGAATGAAAGGAGAACGGAGTTAATAAAGCAAAGTTAGAATGAAAGGAGAACGGAGTTAATAAAGCAAAGCTTAGCAGTTTTAACCAATTCAAGGGCCATACATGGAACTCTGCTGTTTCTAGTCCGTCATGATGTCTAGTTTTTTAATGTGTTCTCACTGGCTTCTATGATCAAGCTAATTTCATTAAGTAATGGGGTGGGATGGCATGGTTGAGTCGGATATGCCTGGTTCGTAAACTTGTCCGAGCTTTTATTAATATTAACATTCATAACAATTTTGGTAAAATTGGATGAAAAATGAGACCTACAAAGCAAAACAAGATTTCACTGAATTAAACATTATAACCCAATTTGGTAAAGATCAGATGAAAAATGAAATAGCTAGAACTTTAACAAAGCATTATAGCACTTTCCAATACACCAATGACCATAACTGTAGTGTTACTAATCGGACCTATAGCACTTTCCAATACACCAATGACCATAACTGTAGTGTTACTAATCGGACCTATAGCACTTTCCAATACACCAATGACCATAACTGTAGTGTTACTAATCGGACCTATAGCACTTTCCAATACACCAATGACCATAACTGTAGTGTTACTAATCGGACCTATAGCACTTTCCAATACACCAATGACCATAACTCTAGTGTTACTAATCGGACCTAGCTGATTTTCAATTTATTTCGAGCATTCAGTAAATTGGCCGAGTTTGGTAAATATTAAATAGATAACCGCTAACGAAGCAATTCTTGCACTTATTTAATAATGCAAGCCATCACTCTGCTCTTTCTTGTCCAATACGTCTAGTTTTAAAATCCTTGATATTGAGCCACTGACAAAGCTTGATATAGATCAAACACAAAATGAAGGTGCAAGAGTGTTAACAAGTCAGGATATGACATTCTTTTCAGTGAAACACGTGCCATAATTCAGATTTGATAAGACAAAGTGAGCTTATGGGATGACGTTTTGTTTGTCGTGCGGACGTCATTCCGTCCGTCCGTTGTCCGGTGTTGTTTGTCGTGCGGACGTCATTCCCTCCGTCCGTTGTCCGTCCGTTGACCGTCCGTTTACTTTTTCTAGTGAGTGCTCTAGTTCCACTATTTTTTTATTCGATTTTAACTAAACTTACACAGTAGTTATATATCCATAAGATCTCGGATGAATTCTTGAACCAGTCAAATTTGATTGCTAATTGACAAAAAAAAAAGCCTAAATTTGCTTTGTGGGCACTCTAGCCCCTCCATTTTTTTCATTTGTTCTTAACCAAACATAGACAGTAGTTATCTATAACATCTCGGACGGGTTACTGAACCCGATTCAGTCGTTAATAGCTAAGCTATCTGCCCTTGAATTGCGAAATATGTCTAATATTGCCATGTTGGCACTCTAGCCCCTCCATTGTTCATCTCTTACAAAGTAGTTGTATATCTATAATATCTCGATCGAGTTATTGAATCAGATTCAATCACTAATAGACAAGTTATCTGCCCTTGAATTGCCAAAAAATAAAATTACTGTTTCCTTGTGAGCATTCTAGTCCCTCCATTTTTTGTCCCGATCTTACCCAAATGTTCAAAGTAGTTTTATATCCATAAGGTCTCGTTTGATATGTTGTTTATCTTTTTTAGACGATTACATACACCAAGTTATGTGCAAAAATATCTTCGTTCTGGAGAAGTATATTTTTTTGTAAGGTTCCAGCTTACTCAGTAGTATTCATGGGACATTTGTGTAAATTTAGCTGAGCGGTTTCAGAGAAACTGCTGTCAACGGACGTCAACGCCCACGACAACGCCCACGCGCACGCTATTGCATAAGCCCTGCTGGCCTTTGACCAGTAGAGCTAAAAATGACATAGTTTGGCTTTGTTACCACTTCCATTGTTCATTCAGTCTTAACAAACAGTTTACAGAATGAGTATACTAATAAAGTTCTTCAATTATGGCCTTTGAATAGGTGTTTTTTTCAATATATGTAATGTACACTGGAAACCTGAGGTCGTGGGTTTAAATCCCTATGGAGGCATTTTTATGCTCTCATTTTTATTATTAGCATTTTTTTCTTTTAAGAAACCTTGATTCATGTTGTACATAATTTTTATTTCAATATAAAAGCTCAGAAAAATAAAACCCCAGCCATATCTGACACCCCATAAGAGCCATTCTTAGCCAGTAGAGCGTCCACAGGCCCTCTTGGGCCTCTTGTGAACTTGTCCGAGCTGTTATTGATATTAAGGCACTGCCAAGGTTTGTTAAAAATCAAATACACAATGCACATGTTAAACGGTAACAATGGAGAAAATGGCATTTTTTTCCAGTAAAATAAGGGCCATAACTTCCGGTGTGACTATTCAGATCCAGCTAACAAATAAAATCTCCGAGCTTTAATGCCATTAAGACCCTGACAAAATTTGTTAAAGATCAAATAAAACATGAAAACGCGCGAGTGTTAACAAAAAAGTTAACGGACTTGTAAACGACGGAAGACACTTCATTCCATATGCTCGAAAGCAGATACCCAGTCAGATATTAGGCTCGCCTGCGTGAAGCGTACTTGAGCTATTGTAGCCGCCTTTAGTCGTAAACCCGTAACCCTTTAAGAACTTCTCAAATACTACTGCCCTTAACCAAATTCCATCTGAATAGTTATTTGGTAACGTTTTAGTGTCATACTTAATATTTAGGTCAATCCGTTTTTAAAGGTGTAAAAATACTAATCTTGAAACAATTCGTCTCAAGAATCGCTGAACGTATTTCTGTATTAAACAAGATAGAATACAAATAACTGTTAAAGCATATTAATTGGCTTAATTCGGTTGTTTGAAAAGTACAATTCTGTAATCTTTCAGAGGGTGTTATAAGTTATATAATATAGGCTTTCTATGGGCTGTATATTTCTGCATTTCCAAAATAGTTTTACATATGACTGGTAAAAAGCCAGTGCAAACCACATTGTCGGCGGCGACGGATAGTAGGAAACAAACTGTACAGATGAAAACAAAATGGCGGACAGGTTAAACGGACTGAAGGTGATCTGGAATAGTAATGGGCGTAAATCGAAATACGAGTACAACAATCATAATGGGCGTCAATCCAAATACGGGTAGAACCATCATAATGGGTATCACTCCAAATACGAGTACAACCATCATAATGGGCGTCAATCCAAACACGAGTACAACCATCATAATGGGCGTCAATCCAAATACGAGTACAACCATCTTAATGGGTGTCAATCCAAACACGAGTACAACCATCATAATGGGTGTCAATCCAAATACGAGTATAACTATCACAATGGGTGTGAATCCAAATACGAGTACAACCATTATAATGGGTGTCAATCCAAATAGGAGTACAACCATCATAATAATGGGTGTGAATCCAAATACGACTACAACCATCATAATGCGCGTAGATCCAAACACGAGTAAAACCATCATAATGGTGTCAATCCAAATACAACTACAACCATCCTAATGGGTTTCAATCCAAATACGAGTACAACTATCATAATGGGTGTGAATCCAAATACGAGTACAACCATTATAATGGGTGTCAATCCAAATACGAGTACAACCATCATAATGGGTTTGAATCCAAATACGAGTACAACTATCATATGGGTGTGAATCCAAATACGAGTACAACCATCATAATGGGCGTCAATCCAAACACGAGTACAACCATCATAATGGATGTCAATCCAAATACGCGTACAACCATCATAATTGGTTTGAATCCAAATACTAGTACAACCATCATAATGGGCGTCCATCCAAACACGAGTACAACCATCAAGATGGGTGTCAATCCAAAAACGAGTACAACCATCATAATGGGTGTCAATCCAAATACGAATACAACCATCATAATGGGTGTGAATTCAATTACGAGTACAACCATCATAATGGGTGTCTATCTAAAAACGAGTACAACCATCATAATGGGTGTGAATCCAAATACGAATACAACCGCCATAAAAGGCGTGAATCCAAACACGAGTACAACCATCATAATGGGCCTCAATCCAAATACGAGAACAACCATCATAATGGTGTGAATCCAAATACGAGTACAACCATTATAATGGGTGTGAATCCAAATACGAGTACAACCGTCATAATGGGCGTCAATCCAAATACGAGTACAACCACCATAATGGGGTATCCAGATACGAGTACAACCGTCATAATAGGTGTCAATCCAAATACGAGTACAACCATCCTAATGGGTGTGAAATCATCATAATTGGTGTGAATCCAAATACGAGTACAACCATCATAATTGGCGTCAATCCAAATACGAATTCAACCATCATAATGGGTGTCAATCCAAACACGAGTACAACCATCCTAATGGGTGTGAAACCATCATAATGGGGGTGAATCCAAATACGAGTACAACCATCATAATGGGCGTCAATCCAAATACGAATTCAACCATCATAATAGGTGTCAATCCAAACACGAGTACAACCATCGAAATGGGTGTCATCCAAACACGAGTACAACCATCATAATGGGTGTCAATCCAAATACGAATACAACCATCATAATGGGTGTGAATCCAATTACGAGTACAACCATCATAATGGGTGTCTATCCAAACACGAGTACAACCATCATAATGGGTGTGAATCCAAATACGAGTACAACCATCATAATGGGTGTGAATCCAAAGTCATAATAGGAGTGAATCGAAACACGAGTACAACCATCATAATGGGCGTCAATCCAAATACGAGTACAACCATCATAATGGGCGTCAATCCAAACACGAGTACAACCATCAAAATGGGTGTCATCCAAACACGAGTACAACCATCATAATGGGTGTCAATCCAAATACGAATACAACCATCATAATGGGTGTGAATCCAATTACGAGTACAACCATCATAATGGGTGTCTATGCAAACACGAGTACAACCATCATAATGGGTGTGAATCCACATACGAGTACAACCATCATAATGGGTGTCAATCCAAAGTCATAATAGGAGTGAATCCAAACACGAGTACAACCATCATAATGGGCGTCAATCCAAATACGAGTACAACCATCATAATGGGCGTCAATCCAAACACGAGTACAACCATCATAATGGGCGTCAATCCAAATACGAGTACAACCATCATAATGAGTGTGAATCCAAATACGAGTACAACCATCATAATGGGCGTCAATCGAAACACGAGTACAACCATCATAATGGGCGTCAATCCAAATACGAGTATAACCATCTTAATTGGTGTCAATCCAAACACGAGTACAACCATCATAATAGACGTCAATCCAAATACGAGTACAACCATCATAATGGGCGTCAATCGAAACACGAGTACAACCATCATAATGGGCGTCAATCCAAATACGAGTACAACCATCTTAATTGGTGTCAATCCAAACACGAGTACAACCATCATAATGGGTGTCAATCCAAATACGAGTACAACTATCATAATGGGTGTGAATCCAAATACGAGTACAACCATTACAATGGGTGTCACTCCAAATATGAGTACAACCATCATAATAGGCGTCAATCCAAACACGAGTACAACCATCATAATGGGCGTCAATCCAAATACGAGAACAACCATCTTAATGGGTGTCAATCCAAACAAGAGTACAACCATCATAATGGGTGTCAATCCAAATACGAGTACAACTATCATATTGGGTGTGAATCCAAATACGAGTACAACCATTTTAATGGGTGTCAATCCAAATACGAGTACAATATCATAATACTGGGTGTGAATCCAAATACGAGTACAACCATCATAATGCGCGTGGTCCAAACACGAGTACAACCATCATAATGGTGTCAATCCAAATACGAGTACAACTATCATAATGGGTGTGAATCCAAATACGAGTACAACCATTATAATGGGTGTCAATCCAAATACGAGTACAACCATCATAATGGATTTGAATCCAAATACGAGTACAACTATCATACGGGTGTGAATCCAAATACGAGTACAACCATCATAATGGGCGTCAATTCAAACACGAGTACAACCATCATAATGGATGTCAATCCAAATACGCGTACAACCATCATAATTGGTTTAAATCCAAATACGAGTACAACTATCATAATGGGAGTCAATCCAAATACGAATACAACCATCATAATGGGTGTGAATCCAATTACGAGTATAACCATCATAATGGGTGTCTATCCAAACACGAGTACAACCATCATAATGAGTGTGAATCCAAATACGAGTACAACCATCATAACGGGTGAATCCAAATACGAGTACAACCCTCATAATAGGCGTGGATTCAAACACGAGAACAACCATCATAATGGGCGTCAATCCAAATACGAGTACAACCATCATAATGGTGTGAATCCAAAAACGATAACAAGCATTATAATGGGTTCGAATCCAAATACGAGTACATCCGTCATAATGGGCGTCAATCCAAATACGAGTACAACCACCATAATTGGGTATCCAGATACGAGTACAATCATCATAATGGGTGTCAATCCAAATACGAGTACAACCATTATAATGGGTGTCAATCCAAATACGAGTAAAACCATCATAATGGGTTTGAATCCAAATACGAGTACAACTATCATATGGGTGTGAATCCAAATACGAGTACAACCATCACAATGGGCGTCAATCCAAACACGAGTATAACCATCATAATGGATGTCAATCCAAATACGCGTACAACCATCATAATTGGTTTGAATCCAAATACGAGTACAACCATCATAATGGGCGTCAATCCAAACTCGAGTACAACCATCATAATGGGTGTCAATCCAAATACGAATACAACAATCATAATGGGTGTGAATTAAATTACGAGTACAACCATCATAATGGGTATCTATCCAAACACGAGTACAACCATCATAATGGGTGTGAATCCAAATACGAATACAACCATCATAATGGGTGTGATTCCAAATGCGAGTACAACCGTCATAATAAGCGTGAATCCAAACACGAGTACAACCATCATAATGGACGTCAATCCAAATACGAGTACAACCATCATTATGGTGTGAATCCAAATACGAGTACAACCATCCTTATGCGTGTGAAACCATCATAATTGGTGTGAATCCAAATGCGAGTACAACCATCCTAATGGGTGTGTAACCATCATAATGGGTGTGAATCCAAATACGAGTACAACCATCATAATGGGCTTCAATCCAAATACGAATTCAACCGTCATAATGGGTGTCAATCCAAACACGAGTACAACCATCATAATGGGCGTGAATCCAAACACGAGTATAACCATCATAATGGGCGTCAATTCAATACGAGTACAACCATTATAAATGACTACAACCATCATAATTGTGTGAATCCAAATACGAGTACAACCACCATAATGAGTTTGCAAATACGAGTACAACCATCTGTCAATCCAAATACGAGTACAACCATCATAATTGGCGTGAATCCAAACACGAGTACAACCATCGTAATGGGTGTCAATCCAAATACGACTACAATGGTCCTAATGGGTGTCAATCCAAATACGAGTACAGCCATCATAATGGGCGTCAATCCAAACACGAGTACAACCATCATAATGGGCGTCAATCCAAACACGAGTACAACCATCATAATGGGTGTCAATCCAAATACGAGTATAACCATCATAATGGGTGTCAATCCAAATACGAGTACAACCATCATAATCGGTGTCAATCCAAATACGAGTACAACCATCATAATGGGTGTCAATCCAAAAACGAGTACAACCATCATAATGGGTGTCAATCCAAAAACGAGTACAACCATCATAATGGGCGTCAATCCAAACACGAGTACAACCATC
The DNA here is from genome assembly GCA_037043455.1 of Cyrtodaria siliqua. Taxonomy (NCBI): domain Eukaryota; kingdom Metazoa; phylum Mollusca; class Bivalvia; order Adapedonta; family Hiatellidae; genus Cyrtodaria; species Cyrtodaria siliqua. Next base: position 296,580 of record JAWPHD010000750.1, on the reverse strand, counting down.
ATAATGGGTGTCAATCCAAATACGAGTACAACCATCATAATTGGCGTCAATCCAAACACGAGTACAACCATCATAATAGGTGTCAACCCAAATACGAGTATAACCATCATAATGGGTGTCAATCCAAATACGAGTACAACCATCATAATGGGTGTCAATCCAAATACGCAACCATCATAATGGGTGTCAATCCAAATACGAGTACAACCATCATAATGGGTGTCAATCCAAATACGAGTACAACCACCATAATGGGTGTCAATCCAAATACGAGTACAACCACCGTAATGGGTGTCAATCCAAATACGCAACCATCATAATGGGTGTCAATCCAAATACGAGTACAACCATCATAATGGGTGTCAATCCAAATACGAGTACAACCATCATAATGGGTGTCAATCCAAATACGAGTACAACCACCATAATGGGTGTCAATCCAAATACGAGTACAACCACCATAATGGGTGTCAATCCAAATACGAGTACAACCACCGTAATGGGTGTCAATCCAAATACGAGTAGAATCATCATAATGTGTTTCAGTTGCATATCCAATGTACATATGCACTAAACTAGATCATACGAACGAATCGAATTAGTGTTAATGAAAAGTTTGGTCGAGACAGCTTGGCTGGTTAGAAAGCAAACGAAACATTATCAGGTCATAAGTTTTGTTTGAAATTGTTCGCCTGTATTAATATATTGTGTATGCAGATTGTGTATGTGACTGCAGTACTCTGTACGTTTACGGAGATTGACTCTGTGATTTTGAAACTGATAGCAATACACTGGCACTTTAGCCGCAAATATTATATATATATATATATACAAATATGATAACCCTACTGCTTTATATAAACAGTAGGGGTATCGTATGCTTTTATTTTATATGATATTTGAACATATACAAAATACCAACATGATTTTTTTAATATAAACAAATCTCTGAAATACATCCTTGGATGTTTTCCTTTTTCCTCCACCTCCATCACAACTCCCCCGGAAATTGGTTTCAGATATATCCCTTCCTGACCTAATTCTCACAAAACCACCTCCCATGGAAAAAACAAGCTGGAAAACACACCAGTGACCACCAGTCTCTGGAAAAAACACCCCCTTGGAATAAACGAACTGCATTTTGCTTGCGTTTGATATACGGGACATGCGCAGTGAAGCAGCCGAACTTCGGACGATGCTTTGGGCTAACGTATATATTTTTATTTAAAAATAAGTTTTCGGTACGTTGTTTATGCGGATTGCTTTGGGCTAACGTATATATTTTCAAAACAAATTTTATTTGTAAAATTACGTTTCCGTATTCAGGTCTATTTATATATATATATATCTTCAATACATATCTAGAGAGATAATATATTTGTAAAAAGCGAATATTTTTTTCGGAAAAACATATATATTTGCGCCTACAAAATATATATTTTAAGGATACTATCTTTTTTCGGAGTAACATATATATTTGTCTGTATCATATATATTTTAGGAACACAATAGGTATGTTTCGGAGTATATTTGTCTGTATCATATATATTTTTGTTTTCAATATATATACTTTACACACAACGTATATATTTATCTTGCAACATATAGTCACGTATGGCGCCTCATAGACAAGCATCTCTTCAACGATTGAAATAGTTAAAGCTACACAGTCCCTATAAATGTTATTTTTGTTGATGTTTACAGATTTTAAACGCGCGCTTTTAAAGTAGGGGGTGGCTATCTCTTCAGTAATTACGACAATTGGTCGATATCGTCTAACCAAGAAAGCAAACGTTTTGTATAGGACAATGGTCAATCACAGTAAAATCGCTTGGATGAAAACAACCAATATACATAAGCATTATCCTTCATATATGCAACATTCAAAGGCATAGACTTGAACAAAAAGCCAACATTGGAGTGTAATGCATGCGACATACACACAAACAAACGAACATATAAAACTTGTACCTTATATTTAAAAATTATAATCCGTGTTTATTCAAGAAACATTTGATAAATGGTGTCTGTGCTTGATGGATTATTGAACTGTCAAAATTATAGTTTATAGTTCGTTAAACTCTAAAGTATTAATTCAATAATCGTGTAATATGTAATGGGAAATAAAGCGGATTTATAAAAGGATTAAACATAGGAATAAGTTTACTAATAAAAGGATACATTTACATCATGTTTGAGCCATTGTTTCAGCTACTATGCATGATTGTATTGTGTTGCATTAGACGAAGTAATCGAACCGAGCAACGCTTGTGTACTGGTACAATTATATACAGTAGCGAGGTGTTTATATACGTATATGCTCAACAGAGCGATAACCGAAACTCGTGTCAATTAAGTCTGGTATCGACCGTAAAAATGAAACCATAAGTAGACATCCCATTCTGCAAAGCAAAGATTCACTATCTATTTGTTGTGTTGGTGTATTTACATTATTAAATAGGGATTGTGTAGCTTTAATCGAGTTTATACTTTTGAAGAATAACGTAAGGTTATGTTTGTTATGATTGCAGACTTTCTCTGCCAACCACTTTCCTTATTTAATTGAGAAACTGATCACTTTTAGTTGTATTTTACTATATCATTAATTCCGTAGTATCATCAATTATCTCAGACTACGTCAGCATATTCCAAAACTGGTCGGAAGAATGCACTATAAATAGCTTCTAAGGATTTACGATCTACAACACATCTAAATTTTCTCATTCTATTTGTTCGCTCCATGCTTGTTCTTTGACGTATTTGCAAATGTGCATGCCAGCTACAGTCATTCGATTATATTAGACAAAGATGTTTATGTTTTTCTACCTCTGGACTAGATTATTTATTCCCTATGACGGATGTAACGGTACAATATGTTTGCGAGCTATAGGAAGTGATTCCGTTTTATTCGGATTAAACATAATTAACCATGTTTCAGCCGAACTCTGTATTTTCGCCAGATCGGCGTTTACAATGAATATTGTAAAAAGATTTACGTCCCCATACGACGGACGAGGCTAAGGGAAAGTGTCTTGCCTAAGAACACACCGACGAAACTCAGTGGCGCCATTGAGACTTGAACGCGGGCCCTCCATTGAATATTTATTGTGTAACACTAAGTGTGGGGACTTGCTATGTGGGCGGACACATGTATTACCTAAACTGGAGATGAATATACCTGGTGATCCTGTCTGTGTGTTCTAGTCCATGTTAGATCCTCTGAAATATTTATATGTACCACGCTTCCATAAGTGTACTTATCTCCAGTAGGAGTTTGTTTCTCTGTTTGCATGCTACTCGTTATATAGAACCTTGATATATATCATGTGGGTTATTTATTATAAGGGAACCGGACAGTTCGAGGACAGACTATGGTAAAGGGGAACGGGAGCTATCAGGACGGACTACGTTACTTTTTATTCAGGGATAGACGCATACGTTTGGTTGCATACGTGCTGCACCCATGCTGTTACTAGTTACAACGCTGATTGTCGTTGACTAACCCATTACTGGCACCACGATCCTTATTACCGTCATTTCGTTATTTGTTCTTTGCTGTTGTTTTAACTGAATACAGCAGGAAATCATTAATATATTGTATATGTGCAAATCAACTTGAAAATAATTTAAATAAAGCTATGCTGTTTCAACCGCCGACGATAAATGTTGCATTTGCCGGCACTTGTATGCCCGGACCTCCTGATCCAACGTGTATCTGTTCCCCTGTTCCACCCATTGTAAATATGTGTTTTTTACCTCCGTTGTTACCTAAATGAATTACTTGGCGTTGACCACCGTTCCCTCCATTTATTGTTATTGTTCTTCCATTCGCGCCTCCACCTATTGATATTCCCCTACTACTGGCACTGATTACTCCGCTTGAACTACCCGCTTTGCTTTGACCCGCCAATGCAAAAGCCTCTGATGATACAGTTGCCGCTGCTGATTGTGCCTGTGTATGTGCACCGGAACCACCTAGATTAGCTGTGGCTACGGCTTGTGTTCCAGTACCAGGCATAGTCCCCCCAGTCCCGCCACTAGCCATGGACACAGCTTGTACTCCAGCGTTTCTAGAGGCGCCTCCATTGACACTTGTTGCTTGACCAGCAATATTGTTATTTTGAACTACAGTTTTGCCTGTAAGCATCAATGGCACACCACCCAAAGAAGAACGTATCAACAAAGATGTTGCGTTGGTTTGTGTTTGTCCAGGAATAGGTTCCTCTGCTTCCATTTCTTCAAACTCCGTGTGTCTACCGAGTTGTGATCCAGTCCGTGATATGCCATTTAGAATGTCCGCTCCGATTGTTATAGTTCCTCCTGGTCCTGTTAATATTAAATCGCCCTGCATGGTTTTCCCTTGAATGGATACTGGATTACCGACATTACCGACGTTTATGTTGCCTACAGCAGTACCACCATCTGCAACAGTTGCCACTCTGTTATTATTCGCGTTACTTAGAACGACCCGTTTAGTAGGATTGCCGCCATTGACCACTGTATGTACACCCTGCCCCGCCGCTATTGATAACTGCCCAGCACCCTGCCCAGCTACTACTGGTAACTGACCAGAAACAAGTATCTGGCCAGAAGCACCGGCACGACTTGCACCGTTGCCAAGAAATGTAAGGCCGTGTGGCAATTGAGAAATACTGACGCCACCTTGACCGGTCCTCCTTGAAGTTCCGAAGACCTGCTGTGGGGCCCTCACACGAGTTATGTACGTATCATAAGCACGAGCAGTGTGTCTGCCACGACCAGTGTCGATGCCAAATGTACCTGGACGTTGTTGAGCTACCCTGAACATTGATCCAACACCGCCACTGATTTGCTGCATACGTGATCTTCGTGGCCCACTGCCGATGTTCACAAGTCTAATAGGGTGTGTAGGTCTTCTCCTAGATTGCAGTATAAAGTTGTTCGATACATCCCTACCTCTCTGACCCACCCATCTCGCTATGTTACTAGGGCGAACACCTGTAATGTCACAAACACAAATAGTAATATAATTGTATCATCTGTAACGGTTGACAGCATAAGATAAAACAAAACAATCTGATATGCAGCTACAACATATATACGATTAGTACGTAACATTTATATATACGATTAGTACGTAACATTTATATATACCATTTATATATACGATTAGTACGTAACATTTATATATATGATTATTAAGTAACATTTATATATACAATTATTACGTAACATTTATATATACGATTATTACGTAATATTAATATAAACGATTAGTACGTAACATTTATATATACGATTATTACGTAATATTTATATATACAATTATTACGTAACATTTATATATACGATTAGTACGTAACATTTATATATACGATTATTACGTAACATTTATATGTACGATTATTAAGTAACATTTATATGTACGATTAGTACGTAACATTTATATATACGATTATTAAGTAACATTTATATGTACGATTAGTACGTAACATTTATATATACGATTATTAAGTAACATTTATATGTACGATTAGTACGTAACATTTATATGTACGATTAGTACGTAACATTTATATGTACGATTAGTACGTAACATTTATATGTACGATTATTAAGTAACATTTATATGTACGATTAGTACGTAACATTTATATATACGATTATTAAGTAACATTTATATGTACGATTAGTACGTAACATTTATATATACGATTATTACGAAATATTTATATATACGATTATTACGTAACATTTATATGTGCGATTAGTACGTAACATTTATATGTACGATTATTACGTAACATTTATATGTACGATTAGTACGTAACATTTATATGTACTATTATTACGTAACATTTATATGTACAATTATTACGTAATATTTATATATACGATTAGTACGTAACATTTATATATACAATTATTACGTAATATTTATATATACAATTATTACGTAACATTTATATATACGATTAGTACGTAACATTTATATATACAAGTATTACGTAATATTTATATATACAATTATTACGTAACATTTATATATACGATTAGTACGTAACATTTATATGTTAAATTATTAAGTAACATTTATATATACGATTAGTACATAACATTTATATATACAATTATTACGTAACATTTATATGTACGATTATTACGTAACATTTATATGTACAATTATTACGTAACATTTATATGTATGATTATTACGTAAAATTTATATATACAACATTATTACGTAACATTTATATATCTACAATTATTACGTAACATTTATATGTACAATTATTTATATGTATGATTTTTACGTAACATTAATATGTACGATTATTACGTAACGATTATTACGTAACATTTATATATATACGATTATTACGTAACATTTATATGTAAGATTATTACGTAACATTTATATATACGATTATTACTTAACATTTATCTTAACAATAATACGTAACATTTATCCGTATAATTAGAACGTAAAATGTATCTGTTCAATTAGCACGTAAAATGTATCTGTACTATTAGTACGTAACATTTATCTATTGAATTAGAACGTAACATTTATCTATGCAATTAGAACGTAACATTTATCTATTCAATTAGTACGCAACATTTATCTATACAATTAGTACGTAACATTTATCTACACAATTAGTACGTAGTATTTATCTGCACAATTAGTACGTTACATTTATCTACACAATTAGTTCTTAACATTTATCCATACAATTAGTACGTAACATTTATCTGTTCAATTAGCACGTAAAATATATCTGTACTATTAGACACAGAGATAAGGCTTAGGTTTACGGTTGTGAAAACACAAAAGTTAGCGATACCTTTAACGTGCACGGGGTATGGCTCTCCCTGCAACGGGATCGACGGCTTTACCTGTTACACTTAAATTGAAAGAAGGCATAGTTTCAAAATACCTTGAACGAGTAAACTACTGCGGGAGTATGTTTTAAAAATCTGAGATGTGACCGCACTGTGATTCGAACCCGAGACCTTTTGAAAGAGTTGCAAAGATGCTAACCAGTCGGCCACCGAAACATTTTGTCAGTAAACATTTGTTGATAATGTTACATGTATAAACAGGGTAAAATTCCCCCCGAAGCCATGTTCATTGTGTTACTTTTGCCATGTTCATTAAAATTCGTTATCGTCATCCCTGTATTGTTTCGTGTGCTACTTAAAACACCATACAAACAAAACAAGCAAATGTTTTTAAAACGCAGTCGTCATAAGGCCCCATGTCAAAAATGAGTGAGGGAGTGAGGGAGGGAGGAGGGAGGGAGTGAATAATTAATGGTGTTTTAAGGCTCCATGTAAAGAATGAATGAATGAATGAATGAATGAATTATGGTGTTTTACGGCACATAAGTATATTGTGCGCAAAACCCATGGAAGCAAAGAAAAAGAAGTAAATATAAAGAAATGACATTCATGTCAATAACAAACAATGTATTTATAGTAACACGTGTTAGTTGCAACAAAATGACGCTAACTTTTGATACGAAAGGTCAACCGTGCTGCCGCTAGGATTTTCACTGTATGTATTTGAGAGAGGTTGAATTTACCGACAGGATAATGGATATAGATACTAAGTTGGGATAGTTCTGAGAATCGACGAAGCACAAACAGTGATCACTTAAAACAGCGCAAAATCACGTAAACATGTTAAAGTATATCTATACATAATTGGTATTTTCTAAATGTGTACCCATTTTCAATAAGATTACAAGCATAAACAAAACGTCATTTATATTTTCAAGGCAATGCAATTTCTCAAACATTACTGCTGGCATAGACATAGATACCACTCCACTCTTCTCGTTATTTATTTAACATATGCAAAAACCTATGTGATTATCAGCCCTTGATTCCATCATTGGGATTATATACTATTGTTAAATTCACATTCACACTAAAAATATGTATAGCATAATAAAAAGAAAAAAATATATTGATATTTAAAATGATACACATGAAAAGCGTACACTTACATTGTAAACTGAAACGTGGTAAGGTGAAACGTTCGGATCAACAGTTTATTAGATTTGTTATTTGGTTTTGACCGAATATAGACATGATAATGATCAATTGGTTTTGTTTGGCAATGTTTCTATGCAAAATAGTCACTCAGTTCTGTTTAACACATCCACAAATATAGTTGCCGGTTATAAAACAAGAGGCCCAAGAGGGCCTGTGAACGCTCTACTGGCTGTTATACCATTGATGAATCGAGTCGTACTACATGGTGTCTAGAGTGTACACAAGGTTTTTCAAGTATTTGACCTAGTGACCTAGTTTTTGACCCCATGGGACCCATTTTCGAACTTGACCAAAATATAGTTAAGACAACATTTCGACAAAGTTTCATCAAGATCGGGTGAGAAATATGGCCTCTAGAGTGTACTAGTGACCTAGTTTTTGACCCTGTTTGACCCTGTGTGACCCATTTTCGAACTTTAGCAAGCTATAATTGAGACAAATATTCTGACAAAATTGCATCAAGATCGGGTCAAAAATATGGCCTCTAGAGTGTACACACGGTTTTTCCAAAGTTTGACCTAGTGACCTAGTTTATAACACCATGTGACCCATTTTTGAACTTGACCAAGATATAATTAAGACAAACATTTTGACAAAGAGTGTACACAAGGTTTTTCCAATATTTGACCTAGTGACCTAGTTTTTAACCCCATGTGACCCATTTTCAAACTTGACCAAGATATAATTAAGACAAACATTCTGACAAAGTTGCATCAAGCTCGGGTCAAAAATATGGCCTCTAGAGTGTACACAAGGTTTTTCCAATATTTGACCTAGTGACCTAGTTTTTAACTTCATGTGACCCATTTCCGAACTTGATCAAGATATAATTAAGATAAACAATTTGACAAAATTTCATCAAGATTGGGTAACAAATATGACCTCTAGAGTGTACACAAGTTTTTTCAAGTATTTGACCTAGTGACCTAGTTTTTGACCCCGCATGACCCATTTTTGAACTTGACCGAGATTTCATTGAGACAAACATTCTGACAAAGTTTCATCAAGATCGGGTCAAAAATATGGCCTCTAGAGTGTACACACGGTTTTTCCAAAGTTTGACCTAGTGACCTAGTTTTTAAAACCATGTGACCCATTTTTGAACTTGACCAAGATATAATTAAGACAAACATTTTGAAAAAGTTTCATCAAGATTGGGTCAGAAATACGGCTTCTAGAGTGTACACAAGGTTTTTCAAGTATTTGACCTAGTGACCTAGTTTTTAACCCCATGTGACCCATTTTCAAACTTGACCAAGATATAATTAAGACAAACATTCTGACAAAGTTGCATCAAGCTCGGGTCAAAAATATGGCCTCTAGAGTGTACACAAGGTTTTTCCAATATTTGACCTAGTGACCTAGTTTTTGACCCCACATGACCCATTTTCGAACTTGACCGAGATTTCATTGAGACAAACAATTAAGATAAACATTCTGACAAAAGTTGCATCAAGCTCGGGTCAAAAATATGGCCTCTAGAGTGTACACAAGGTTTTTCCAATATTTGACCTAGTGACCTAGTTTTTAACTTCATCTGACCCATTTTCGAACTTGATCAAGATATAATTAAGATAAACAATTTGACAAAGTTTCATCAAGATTGGGTAACAAATATGACCTCTAGAGTGTACACAAGTTTTTTCAAGTATTTGACCTAGTGACCTAGTTTTTGACCCCACATGACCCATTTTTGAACTTGACCGAGAGTTCATTAAGACAAACATTCTGACAAAGTTTCACCAAGATCAGGTCAAAAATATGGCCTCTAGAGTGTACACACGGTTTTTCCAAAGTTTGACCTAGTGACCTAGTTTTTAAACCATGTGACCCATTTTTGAACTTGACCAAGATATAATTAAGACAAACATTTTGACAAAGTTTCATCAAGATTGGGTCAGAAATACGGCTTCTAGAGTGTACACAAGGTTTTTCAAGTATTTGACCTAGTGACCTAGTTTTTAACTCCATGTGACCCATTTTCAAACTTGACCAAGATATAATTAAGACAAACATTCTGACAAAGTTGCATCAAGCTCGGGTCAAAAATATGGCCTTTAGAGTGTACACAAGGTTTTTCCAATATTTGACCTAGTGACCAAGTTTTTGACCCCACATGACCCATTTTCGAACTTGACCGAGATTTCATTGAGACAAACATTCTGACAAAGATTCATGATGATTGCATCAGAAATGTGGCCTCTAGAGTGTACACAAGCAAAAGTTAACGGACGGACGACGGACGGACGGACGACGGACGACGGACGACGGAAGACGGACAACACACCATCCCATAAGCTCTTCTGGCCCTTGGCCAGTAGAGCTAAAAAATACAGAGAAAGTCCGTCTCTGTCATCATACTATAACATTGAGATTATTTCGAAACCACATGTCATTGAAAGAATATCTTTGCCTTTTTACAATGGTGCACTTTGAAATTTGGAAGATGTGATAACATGGTTTATTTTATTTAGAAATGATGTCTCGTCTGCTCTCGCTGGATAAATGGAACAATTTATTTGACATTAAAAAAAATAAAAATAAAATTGCCGTCATACTTTTCGGATAAAAATGGCATATTTCAGCCATAAACGTATTATTTCTGATATTATGTTCACGTAAATAATATTGAAGTACTGTCATGTACATTATGGTTGACATTGCTCATGCCTAAAGTATGCATTTAGTTGAAAATTTCACTTGACCATACTCCATCCATTTTGGAGTTTGTGTTTATATAAAAAAAAAAGATGGCAGATAAATAGTCCTTAAATATTCAGCAGCTAACGAGTGTTACACGTGATGCAAGTTAACACAGGGTAGATACAAAGGCAATGTTGCAAGGAGGTTTGAAAGACTAGCAAAGCAGAATTTGTTTCAGTTCTTGGGAGTAGGAAAATCGTTCTTAAATGAAAACAACTGATTTACAAAGTAGTTTGAGTATATGACTGCTGAAATAAAAGTATAATCTAGATACCGCAACGTCAATAGGACAGAGCATCCTGACAGACATGTTTTGAAAGACGGTAATTAAATATTATTTTAAACAGCAGGTTGTCTAAATGGACACACGGTCTATAGTAATATATGATGGTGAGATTTTCCAATCCAATCCACCACTCAGTAGAATGGGCATACAACTAGCTGTTGTAATGAGACCCTGGAATAATTATCAAGTGGATATCAGTTAATAATAATCCAGTGTCTAGTAAAATATGATGGTGAGATTTTCCAATCCAATCCACCACTCAGTAGAATGGGCATACAACTAGCTGTTGTAATGAGACCCTGGAATAATTATCAAGTGGATATCAGTTAATAATAATCCAGTGTCTCATTACAACGGCTTGTTGTATGTCCATCCTATAGCGTTGTGAATTCAACTGGTCAGCTCTTGATGAGCAGTATTCCCCATACATATGCAACAGTAGCAGTACAACATTTGCGTGCATACCACCATTGCATTTTTCTCAACCCAAAACTGAAATATCACTTCTCTCGGTTCTGTTATTTGGCATATTTTTTGTTTTCAATAGCATTTACGTATACAATTTGTGAGTTTGAGTTTAATTATCAAAATCGTTTAAAAATGACTTACATTACAAATACAGGATATTCATACAATTCTTTTTTTAAGCAATTTTTTTAAAATTTATTTTTTGTGTGTTCGTCCATTTTGTTTCCATATACACGAACATAGAAGAAGAAGAAGAAGAAGAAACTTTATCTGCCTCGTCATAGGTCTATGGAGGTTCGAGGCCACCCTCCATACATATTACAATATTGCAATAAGTCTAAGAAGACCCTTGAGCAAATCAATAAAATACATAATCATTAAACATTTTTTCGTTTCTCGATCATAGTGGACAGTGTGAATATGTGTACTTCAACCTTTTTGTGTTTGTGATGTCGTTTGCATTTTTTATTACTTTTGCCTTCTCGTTTGTCTGTTTGCGTGTTTGTTTTTGTGTTTTGTGGTTGACTGTCGTCCTTGAATCCTGCTTTACCTGTCCGATATTTGTACCTTTCTTTATATCTAAAATACTTCACTCATATGATAAGGTAAATAATAAGATTAAATGTTAATCAATCAAACAAAAATACCATTCTTCGATGATTCTAATTGGTAACGTATTATTGACTTATTTGAGTCAAGTATATCTTTCCCTGCGAAATCGAAACAAGAGGAAAGATATAATTCAAAACTGGGTGCCTCTTTATCTACATAATAAGAAAATGGTAAAGACCTTCAGCTCCCTTTCATATAGCTCCCTTTCATATCAAAAGAAATCATTTTTTAATAAATATTCAAATTTTCGTAAATTTTATTTGCAGCCTGCTTTCTAGTTACTTAGGAACATTTTGTCTGTACCTTAATACATCTTTATTTACATTTTTGAAAAATAGTTTGTTTTGTTATAAATAAATATCTAAAAATCTTTTATTTTATGCTTTTTTTTTTGTAAATTTTCTCCAAAAATGTCAAGATGTATCAACTTTGTTTATTCCAAACATTTTTCCCATGCACATTAATATAATAGAATGTTTATTTTAAGATCATTCAACTCCCTTATATTGCAATAAAATTGTATTTTATATAGTCCAGTTTTCGGTGGTTTTGGTTTAAATTTCGATATTCTGGGCCAAAATGAAATGGCATTTTCAAATCTCTGATCCTTTAGGACTGTCTCTTCTGTAGCTCATGACACCTTTACATTTAAAGAAATACTATAACGACTTCTGTTTTATTATATTTTAATCATAATTTAAAATTTCATAACTATTCCAAAAAATCAGCGACTTTAATTCATTTTGTGTTGATTTCAACCCAAAAATTTCAAGATTTATATATTTTATTCATTCCAAATATTTGTTTTCATGAACTTGTATATAACAGATAACTTTAAGGACTTTCAATCTCCTTATATTGTAATGAAAATTATATTTTTAGAAGTAATCCCGTTTTTAGTGATTTTGGTTAAAATTTGCAACTTTTGGCCCAAAATATCCCAGTTTTTCCAAATCTCAGATCCTTTAGAATTTTACCTATATCTCAGGACATCTTTAGATAAATGGAAACACTTTAAAACCTACTATTTTGTTTAATTGAAAGTGTCAATATTTTTTTAAAAATTATTCCAAAAATTGTACGCTTTTTTTGCTGATTTCCCCCCAAAATGGCAAGCTGTCTACATTTTGTTCATTTCAAATATTATTTTTATTTACATGAATATAACAGGCAACTTTCAGAAGCTTCAGCTCCTTAATATTGCAATGATAATAATATTTTAAAAATTATTCCAGTTTTTAGCGATTTTTGTTCAAATTTGGATGTTTTTGCCAAAAAATAATGTGTTAAGCTACCGTTTCAGAAAAACTATCCTGGCTATTTCTTATTTATTAAGATAGATCTAAAAGGTTATAGCAACTAGAATTTGCCAGCTGAGTTGGTACCGAAAAGTTGAGCAGCACACGGCCTAAAACAGTAAAATAATATATTGACGTCCATTGTTGTCGTCGACGTCAGAAACATTTTATTGACGTCATGACTCAACATCACACTTATTGTTCGGGGCGCTTGCTTCAGCCAAAGGGTTTTCCGCATTAACATGGGCAATTTTAATAATACGTACATACATTATATATCATTAGAACTGGAATATTTAGTGGTAAATAAAATACCTTAGTTGGGAAATAAATATTTTACAGCAAAATTGTCTTGATGGGACTTTTCCAATGTAAATTCTTAATTTTTTTTCTTTCAAATAACCTCAGTTTTTTTTCAAATAACCTCAGTTATATTTTACTATACAGCTTTCAGGGAGTCTTAATTTATGCGTATTTAACACATTAAAACCATTTTTGGATAGCAATTCAATATATACAAAAAATGTTTGATGCAGCAGAATTTGTCTTGATTTATTTGTTTGTATGGTGTTTTACGTCATTTTTCTTGAAAATGCCCTATCAAAAACAACTTTCAAACGTACCTTTTTTATTTCTCGAAAGAGTTTGAAAGAGAAGTATGTTTGATTGATAAGGCAACTTATTTAGGTACTGATTGAAGTATGTCTTAAGGTTGATAAAAAGAACATACACATGTAGTTTGATCAATATGCCACAAATAGAAGCTGCGATTCAGAGCTTGTACCATAAACCAGACGTGACCTATAATTCGGACAAATTAGGTCACAGCTTCAAAAGAATGAGCAAACGGCTAGTTCAGTGGACATTGACAGGAACAATGTATCAAGTAGAGTGCAATTGTGGGAAAGTCTGCAAGTATAAAAGAGGCTTAAAATCAATCAAGCTAGAGCGGGATGTGAATGTGTGAGGGCATAGAGGCTCAGATGGTGAGACACAAGCGGATCCCAATCAGGACTCATCCCACAGTACTGGGGACCTCTTAGCATATAATCATACACATGACAATACATTGAACTCGACTGTTCACGAGGAACATGCGGCGTCTCTATTGTGGAAGAACACTCTTCTCGGATAACTACAAACTCAAAGAGACCCTGTATCATCTTCAGACAAGCCAAATGACACGACAGACCAAGCTCAGATGGCTCCAAGGAAACATCAGCATGCTTTACTGACAGAGAAGATAACGGAAGCTATCAATTATCCAAATATACTAGTTCGGGTTGTATTGAGCCTTTCAGTGCCATCAGTCAACTCATCAGAGAAGCACGATTGCAAATCACTGTGAAATCAGCGACTTTACAGTAGTCTGGTACGATTAAACAACCGCTTATTGAGTTAACCCCCACTTACTGACTGAAGTTGCCCTGAAGCACTACCATGTATCCATCCACATCCAGGGTATAATCAAGAGTTATTTCAGCAGGATCCGACTACGTTTCTCTATTGAAGGCAAACAAACGGGTTGAAACAGACTAGAGAAAGCGATATGAAAGGATATTCATCGCTCTGGATGAAATAGTGACGTGGGCCAGAATACTATTCAAGCCAAGAAAATATAGGAGTATGATCTTCAAGAATGTACTTGTCACCCAGAAGAGCAAACTACCCATGCAAGCAGAGCAAACTACACATGCAAGCATACAAGCAGAGGAAACTACACATGCAAGCAGAGGAAACCCATTTAATAGTTGATAGCGCTATCAAGTGCCTGTGCAAGTGGTTTGACTCAACCATGAAAGACACCGACAACATTAAAAAGGTCAAACTAACGAAGATACATTTGAGCTACAAGAAACCTGCATCAAATGTCGTACTTGGCTGTTCCCAGTAGAGATGGATGTAGAATGTCTTGATGGAAAATGTTAAAACAAAGTATGAAAGGCAAGGACAGGAACCATACAGAGGCTAGGTCAGGCAGTAGAGGACAGAAACCATACAGAGGCTAGGTCAGGCAGTAGAGGACAGGAACCATACAGAGGCTAGGTCAGGTAGTAGAGGACAGGAACGATACAGAGGCTAGGTCAGGCAGAAGAGAGAACGTCCAGGTGGCTGGAGATAATAAGAGAAGATAATAGCTGAAATATATCCACTGACAGGCAAGGTGACTGATTACCCCTTACTCTGGACTGGAGAGCGTACAAGACTTAATCAGTGATAGTCGGTGCCCAGATGATGATATGTGTAAGCTTTTCTTTTGTTAATATGAGTGTGGTATTGAGATACTCTTGTAATTACTTGAACCAAATCATGCGTTCAATATTTTGTTGACCGAACAGGTGATCCGGTTTATATATATTGACTCAGATTGATTATTTTTGAAATAGACTATACTTTGAATTACGCATTTTGGACCACCCCACCCCCACCCCAAAAATAAAATCGCGATTAATTCTATACAAAACGAGGAATTATTTACAAACGTCTCGGATGGACTGACCTTGATAAAGAAAGTGGAGCATGTGTGTTTACAAATAGTCTTCGGCACCTGGGGTCTTCCTCCACCAGCGGAAGCTGGAAAGTCGCCATATGACCTTTGCTGTTGGTGCGACTATAACATCAAATTCAATTCAATCGAAGGTGTTTGTGTCACTAATTCCCGCAGAGGATTTGGGCTACTAATTCCCGCAGAGGTTTTGTGCTACTTATTCCCGCGAAGGTTTTGTGCTAGTAATTCCCACAGAGGTTTTGTGCTACTAGTTCCCGCGGAGGTTTTGTGCTACTAGTTCCCACAGAGGTTTTGTGCTACTAGCTCCCGCGGAGGTTTTGTGCTACCAGCTCCCGCGGAGGTTTTGTGCTACTAGTTCCCGCAGAGGTTTTGTGCTATTAGTTTCCGTAGAGGTTGTGTGCTACTTGTTCCAGAAGAGGTTTTGTGCTAGTTCCCACAGAGGTTTTGTACTACTAGTTCCCGCTGAGGTTTTGTGCTACTAGTTCCCGCAGAGGTTGTGTGCTACTAGTTCCCGAAGAGGTTTTGTGCTAGTTTCCGCAGAGGTGTATGTGTTACTAATGTTACTAATTTCCTCAAAGGTGTTTTTGTTACTATTTCCCGCAGAGGTGTTTAAGTTACTGGTTATAATCAAGTTACTGGAATGCATGTTAACGTGTTTTTTCACCCGATTTTTTATATAATATATTATAATATAAACTTTAAATTATGCTAAAGACCTAAACTTGACACTATAGGTACTCGTACAAAAGCATGAAGTAGCCACAGAATAACATAATTCATAATTATTTCAATATGTTTCTGGATTGATAATGGAGGCCGTAACACAAAATATGAAACGCAATCATGTAAGAGTTCTCGTGATGCTCTTTTCTGCGCTACGGCTACATATCGGAACCCTTTCCATGCATCACACATATACAGCACAGCCCAAAATAGAAAGTCAAATCAATTGTCTAAAAACTAGAACTGTCACTGCAGGTGATGAATACCCGTTTTTTTGCTATAGTCGATGAGGATGAGCAAAATCAAGAAAAATAAACGTCTAAAATATCTGTTAATTGTTTAATGTGAACAAAATTCTAAGTAAATCAAAGGTCCATAATTCTGTAAAAAAGGTTGCAGAATCGATAAACCGTTGATGCAGAGACACATCATATCATCACGTGTGAACTGTATATCAAGTGTAATAACAATCCATGAAGAGTTTTAAAGTGAAAGCCACATGATGTTCATTATAGAGTGAAACATTCTAAGTCAAATAAAGAGCTATAATTCTGTAATAAATTAGGCACCAACAATATGTGATGTAGAGTGACATAAGGTAATCAGTTGTTATGTATATATGACGTTTGTGAACATTCAATTAGAAAAGTTTTGAGAAGAAATGTGTTAACAGGTCATTATACAATATTAGAGTGGAAAATTCTAAGTCAAACAAAGGGCCATAATTATGTAATAAATTAGGCAATCAATGAAGGGTGATGTAGAGAGACATAAGGTCATCAATTGTTATGTATATATGACGTTTGTGAACATTCAATTAGAAACGTTTTGAGAAGAAATGTGTTAACAGGTCATTATACAATATTAGAGTGGAAAATTCTAAGTCAAACAAAGGGCCATAATTATGTAATAAATTAGGCAATCAATGATGGTGATGTATGTCCCTATACATCACCCATCATTGATAAGGCCATCAGGTGTTATGTGTAGATGAAGTTTGGGAACACTCAATTTGAAAATATTTGAGAAAAAATGTGTTAACATGTTAATGTTTTGGACCACTTCTATTTATCATGTTTGTCAATGATCTTCCACTTTGCTGATGATGTAACATTGTCTACGTCTGGTCCTAATCTTGAAATTATACAAGAAAATAGCCAGCTTAGTCTCAAACAAACAGAACAATGGGCTAAGCAAAATAAAATGTTAATAAATGAAATGGAAACAAAATATATGATTATAGGTACATCTCAAAAGTTGTCTAAACTTAATAATGAAGTAAAACAATACTATGTTAACAGTATAGCAATAGAAAATGTACAGAGTCAAACATTATTAGGGGTATATATTGATAAAAACCTGTCATGGTACGTCATGTTGGTAATCTTGTACTTCTTTAACAAAAAAAACTATTCTTTTGTGCAAAATCAAGAAATTTCTCACACATGAAACAAGAATTATGTATTAAAATGCATATATACAACCAATTTTGGATTATGGTGACACTATTTGGAGAAATTGCTCTAGCAACAATATTAATAACATCCAAAAAATCCACAAGAGAGCTGCTCGGATCATCCTTAATAAGACATATGATGCATCTTCAAAACCCTTAAATGGTTAAATGTCCATGATAGAATGTAATTTCATAAAACAGTGCAGGTTTACAAATGCGTCAATAATCTTGCTCCAGACTATCTTACATCTTTGTTTCAAAAGGTTCATTCCTCTTATAAATTAAGGACTTGTTCAAATGGTGATCTAATCGTCCCGAAACATAGGCTAAGTACATGTATAACATAATTGTTATTTTAACTCAAGAAAGGAATCATATTTTACTGTTAATATATTTATGTGAATTTAATGTTTTATTTGTACATTTGTTATGTTTTTTTTATAATAACCCAGTCTCTCATAACTCAATATAATGAGTGATTTTGTACATGCAAATATTTTATAATAATCATGCTATGTGTTTTATTATATTCTTATATAATGTACTGTACAAAAGTGAGACTTTAATAAATATTCTGTCTGTCTGTCTGTCTGTCTGTCTGTCTCTGTCTGTCTGTCTGTCTGTCTGTATATACAAACAAAGTATTCGTTATTCTGGTGATGTCATATGGAACTCGATTGCACCTCCAATGCGACAAGCCAAACATATCAAAGAATTTAAAAAGAAATATTATTCCTATCTTTTAGGTAAAACTAGTTAATTTTAATTTGCTTGCATTTGGTTAAGTACTTTAAAATAACTTTAAAAGATTTATATATAAGGACTTTTGATTTTACATCAGGAAACTCTTCAGAATTGTATAATATTGTATGTATATAGCCACGTGTGTGTTACATGTTTCTTCATTTGATGGCCTCAAGGGAGAACAATTGCTGTAAATTGATTGAGTTACCATCATTAAATAAAGCATTTATTATTATCATTATTATCATATAATATTAGAGTGGACAATTCTAAGTCAAACAAACGGCCATGACGCTGTAATAAATTGGGCAATAAATGATGGGTGATTTAGAGGGACCTAAGGACATCAGTTGTTATGAGTATATGAAGTTTTGGAACAACCCATTCAAAACTGTTTGAGATATGCAAGTATTAAAAATGAGTTACGGGAAGGGACGCGACGCACGCGACGGGACAAAAATAAAATGTGTTACGTGACGGGACGAGACGGGACTTTACGGACAACGTGATTCCTATATAGCCCCCACACGCCTACTACACTCCGCAACCGCCTCCAAAAAGAGGTGATAATACGACGTTTCGGAGACTATCCGATGCGGTTGCGGAGAGTAAATTGAAGCAGCAACGGTAAGTGTGAATTTAATATTTTCGTTATTTTCGGCCCTAACTCAATCTTTTTAAAATATCAGGAAACGTGGTACGATGTAGGCATGTTTTCCCTTCCTGTTTCATGTGTTGGTTGAAATATATTGAAAAATGTGGTCTGTAGAATTGTCGTAAGTCAATTGGCGAGTGTTATTTTCTCAACTGGACATGGTTTTTACTCCGTTTTCGGAGAGTAAGAGGCGGTTTCGGAGACATAGATAAATAATATGTAAACGCTTGCATTTATTGTGAAAATTGTAGAATTCAATACGTTTCAATAAATGCCGTCGTTACTGTTTCGTCCAAGAATATATCTTCCGTATCACAAGACAAATCACACTTGGTGTAGTCATGGTCCTTTTTAGACCTAAGTCTATTCTTACGGAGATAGACGAGGAAGCCCGGTTGGGTTTGGAGGCTGAACAAAAGTTGCATTATACATATAATAAACCTCTAAAGAACACACTTATAAAACCGAGTCTGCTTCCTATATCTGCTTCCTATAGTTTTCAGATGTCTTCGTTGTTTCCAGTATTAATTATGTTGTATCGAGGAAAATTCTGGAACGAGCTTGAAAGATGAGACTCAAAATATTTTAAAAAGTCATTTTTTCTGATATAGTTTAAAAGTTACAACAGTGTATCATTTCGTTTAAAAGAAAAAAATGATACTAGGTTAGATTTTCAATATTATATAATACAAAGTAGGAAGACTGTAGAATATCAGTCAATATTTACGAAAATCGGACAATTGTGTAATTTGGCAAATCAAAAAAAGTTGTTCCATTTCATACCTAACAGTCTATACTTGACGATAGATGCACATTGTTGCTGACCTTTTAGCGATAAAAATATATTTCTGGGAATCTGGTCCTCGGTAAATAATTATTAGGATGATAATAAAAGGTATAAGATCGGCTTTGAAATTGATGCAAAATGAATTAAAGTATTTTAAACTTTATAAGAACGCACCCAGTACTATTATTGATAGAGGATTGTACTAAATGAATGTGCTTATCATTTATTTAGAATTTATTTGCATGTATTAAGCGACATCGTGCATTTTACGGAAGATTCGGTAAATTTAGTAGCGACTAAGACTTATTGTTCAATGATGGGTAGGACCAGTAAGAAGTATTTGCACACACAATTCATCAAAACAATACATTGATACATTACTTATCAATTAAAATCAGTATAGATCTATTACATAGAGTATATGTCTCCGAAACCGACTCTTACTCTCCGAATCCGCCTCTTACTCTCCGACACCGCCTCTTCATAAAACATGACCATAATTCTTTTCAATTTATATTGATTTTTTTTCATTGAACGATGAAAGATAGGTGATTTCAAAGTCATAGACCTCATTCGTAGGCAGATTTCTCATAAAACAGCAGAAAAACGGAGTAAAAACCATGTCCAGTTGAGAAAATTACACTCGTCGACTGACTTATGACAATTCCACAGACCACATTTTTCAATATATTTCGAAACCAACACATCAAACAGGAAGGGAAAACATTCGTACATCGTACCACATTCCCCGATTTTTGAAAAAGATCGAGTTAGGGCCGAAAAAACGAAAATATTAAATTCATACTTACCGCTGCTGCTTCAATTTACTCTCCGCAACCGCATCGGAAGTGTCTCCGAACCGTCGTATTATCACCTCTTTTTGGAGGCGGTTGCGGAGTCAAGTAGGCGTGCCCCACTTCCCTTTGTGAAGGCGGGGTATAATAAGAGGACCAATACCTATAGGTTATTAGATTTGTATTGGGATATATGCACGAGTTCTTCCGCGTAACAATATACGCGACTTGAGGAGCGCAATATGTATACGCAGAAGAACGAGTACTTACATCCCAATAAAATGTCTAATAACTTTTTATTGCATTCGCATTTTTAATATATAAACGAATAATAAAAAATAAAACAATAGGTTTTAACATTTACTTTTCATCAAAAATGTTTATTTGACATATTGTCGTTACATCGTGGGAATTTTCACAATGAAATCAACATTGCTTACATCACTTGACATACTTTCTTTGAAATAAACAGAATACTGCACCAATCACGAACGTCTAACGGGTTGTCATTGTATTGTATTGTCTTCGTGATTACATTGTTTGGTTTGGTAAGGAGTTAAATTAAATGACAACAATGATTTCATGGATTACAATTTCTATTTACAAGATTTACAAAAAACACAGCATTCTAGAAAACATTTGTATTATGATGGTTTCGGTTGCCCATACTTAACTTTAACATTTGTTTCAAACAAGCGCTCCAAACAATCATTGTCTTTCATACTCGTATTAATTGAGCCGTAAAACGCATTCCGTGATAATAAATCGAATATAGATTCTAATATTAAAATCTTCCCGATTCATAAACTACAATTCCAACTAATTTATTTTGAAACACGCAAACGCACACGTACACGCACACACACACACACACACACACACACACAAAAACACGCAATTTGATACACAAATCATTTAAATGTAATGTCAGCAATGGTCCCTGAGTTTTATTAAAAAACATATACACTGCTGAAATTGTGCAAGAATGTTGATAGGTCATATTGTATACATGAAGAATTTTGTGTACGCCATCTTCTAGTGTTGATATACATTAGTTACAATTCTAGCACATGTTCGGCTTACCAGTCAGTAAAATTGTGCAAGAATGTTGATATATAATATTGTATGGAGAATGCTGTGTACGCCATCTTCTAGTGTTGGTATACATTACAATTCTAGCACATGTTCGGCTTACCAGTCAGTAGTCGTCGAATTCCAGAGCTTGCCGAAGATCCTGCTGATGATGATGCAGATGATGAGGCCCCGATTGATCCCGATGAAGCAGCTGATGATGATGCTGATGATGCTGCTGATGATCGAGCGAATGGATCAAACGAATATACAGGCGCTCCAACTCTACCTATACTTCGGCCGTTCTGAAACATATAAAAAAGTGAAGAAATTATATTATATGAAGACGTCAAACCTGCTCAAGAGACCACCAGTTTCAAGAGACCACCTGTTTTAAGAGACCACCTGTTTTAAGAGACCGCCAATTTTAAGAGACCTCCTGTTTTAAGAGACCACCAGTTTCAAGAGACAACCTGTTTAAAGAGACCACCTGTTTTAAGAGACAACCAGTTTCAAGAGATAACCTGTTTTAAGAGACCACATGTTTTAAGAGACCACCTGTTTCAAGAGACCACCTGTTTTAAGAGACCACCTGTTTTAAGAGACCACCAGTTTCAAGAAATAACCTGTTTTAAGAGACCACCTGTTTTAAGAGACCACCCGTTTAAGGAGACAACCTGTTTTAAGAGACCGCCTGTTTTAAGAGACCACAAGTTTCAAGAGACAACCTGTTTTAAGAGACCACCTGTTTTAAATGACCTTCTGTTTTAAGAGACCACCTGTTTTAAGAGACCACCTGATTTAAAATACCAAAGTTTTAGTTCTTAATTGTATTGTTTTAATTAAAACTCACCTGTATTAAGAGATTGCCTGTGTGAAGTTTGCTCTAGTATACACAGACCCTATTTTAACTATTAAAATTTCACATTTTTATTTAGCCTCCGTACAGGTAACATCGATAAATATACGGCTTCAGAATATATGTTATAACAAATAATTGCCCGGAACGGGATTTGAACCACTGCCTTGCACTTTCAAGTTAAGAAGGATGTACGTTGAACCACTAGACCACGGCTATTTATTGTAGCATTTGTAACTCTAAACAGGCATTACGTAATAACTAAAACGCACACACAAACTCATCAAGCGCTAAATAACAAGTCGAGATAAGGTAGTTTAGAGGCGAAGTATTAGTTTCATATTGATAACATACAGTATTACACCAGGCAATGTCAATTTACACGTGCGACAAGATGGAATATATGTATTGGTCCATCTTGAGTTGCGTTCCAATATGTTATTTGCCTCATAATAAATGGTAGTTAGTATACTATTTTCTTAAGTAGCGTTATAGTTCAGTGGATAGAGCACCTGACATGAAATCAGAAGGTCGTGTGTTCGAGTCCCGAAAGAGCCTAACATTTTTTTTCTGTGAAAAATACTGTTACCCGTGTATAGGGACGATGTGCACTGGTCGATGTCTATACAGTAAATGATTTCCTGCGCTATATTTGCTCGCTTAAATATTAGAAATCGACATGAGCGGCTGAACATGAAGTTACAAATAAGGGCACGCCTATATTGATGAAATCGATTGATATAGAGATTGTGTAGCTTTAAAGACGATTGTGGTAGTTTTTAATGCTCATCATGTTCATGCATAAAGGGAAGCAACTCTCAAGAGAACAGAGACAACTGAAGATGTCTTTTAAATCCTTCAACAAAAATGTATTAGCAATTCCAATAAAAATGTCACTTTGGCCAGCAGTGCATTCACATCTCCAAGAAGGAAAACATTCAGACATCACCGATAAAACTGACGTTCACGCCACCGAACACCAACAAAATCCTCAGTCGCAAAACGGGTATCGAAAGTTGGATTTCGAGTCGGAAGAACATGAAGGTGTTTTTAATGTGCAAAGTTTATTTGAAACAAAATAAAGAAAATCAACAAAAATCTATTCAGTCACACTTTTCAAATGCATTCATATAATTGACTGACGTTCCACAATTTAATGTGCTTTGGATGAAGAAGGTCGATTCTGTGTTTTTAATTTATTAAATGTTATTTCCCATTATTTGCATACATATGTTATGTTAAGTTAATTTGAATAACGTATGTACATTGTGTACTTTTGAAATGACAAATGAAATGGATCTTAGCTCTGTCGACAGTATGTAGTCATTTTAAGCCGAATGGTGCTGACTGAGACTCGTGAACTCAAAATAGCCAGTTAACAATGCAATTACAACACAGTGATTGGCATATCTAAAATGACTTGAAGTAACATAACTCCGGTTAACCTGGTTTTCAATAATAGTAAAAAAAGTTAAAAAACTTTTCGAATGTCGAGTGTTTGTGTGTAACTATTATCAGATTTCAAAATGACTCTGTCGCGTATTTTGCATGTCACTTTAACACGGGTAACCGACATAAACTATAGGAATTGGATCATAGTCATTCGATTGTTTTGACAGCGCATACTAGGCTTATATGCATACTTATATGACTAGTGGTATATCGAAAATATAGAATGGTGTTATTCCACTCCCACACCGTAAGTTATGTGATAAATCTCAATATATAACTCATTGCAATTTGATTGCAAAATACAAAGCCGGATAGAGTCTATAACACTAAGCCGGATAGAGTCTATAAGAGAAATCTTCACCACTAAGAAACCGCGGTCGGTCGCTACGCTCCCTCCCTTTCGGTTTCTTAATGGTGAAGATTTCTCTTCATAGCCTCTATCCTATACAAAGTCAAGGCGTTAACCATGGACGGATTCAGGCGGGGACGCTGCCGGCGCTTCCCCAGACCTCACCTAAAATATATATTTTTGAAAGTTGCGCCCCATCTCCCATCTCAAATCATATGTTATGTACTAGTGATTCATAAACATAACTGAAATTGCAAGTAAATTGTAACCAACCAGTACAGTATACGTTTATAGGCAAGCAGGGGCTGGCGTGAACTTGAAATCTAGAGGTACTGGGTTCAAACCTCACCGGTGCAACTGAGTTTTGTCAGTGTGTTCGTGGGCAAGAAACGGTTTATTAGCATCGTCCATCCGATGGGCCCGGGGATAGTAGGGGGTGGTGTGTGTGTGTGTGTGGGGGGGGGGGGGTGGTATCATGAACAAGACAGACCGCTCGGAATAGATCCATTTTTCGGAGTCTATCCACCGAGCACGTTAAAGAACCATTCATTAGTAAGATTAGGGCGCAGGTTCCTGGATTCCTATATATCCTTCCCCTCTCTCTGGGGCGCCTCTAAATACCCTATAATACTGCGTTGATGAGTCGTTAAACAATATGCATTCATTATATAAGCAAATACATGGATTATGTATCAGTCCGGTTATTAAATAAATAGCATGTACTGATTTTTGTTTTTATATCAATTTCTGCAATATTATCTTACTTAAAGGGACACATGGCAATATTGATTTTGTTCAAAACTCGTGGATTCCCGTTAGTTTTTCTATATAATTTGCATTTTTGTAATCATTTATATTAGAATGGTTTAAATAACTATATATTATATTGTGCCAATAATATAATTACATTTAATTTCTTTTTTTAAAAAGTAGCCCAACGATGTCAATCGAAATCTCCATTTTGTATTTGATTATGATGCAGGCAGTTTTAAGTCAACATGATACAGGTATAATAAATCGAGGCGCTAATTGAAATGCTTAATAATAAACAATCAATGTGTCCCTTAAAATACAAAAAAAGGCAGGTATAACAGTGAGATGTACTATATATCAGTTATGTTTTCTACATATTACATGAATACAAAAATGAAAGGTTGAGTGTTATATGTTTACAAAATCAAGAAAATATATTTCCACCGAATGTCAAAGATGGAAACATATTTGGACGAAGTAAATTAGGGAACAGCTAATTATGACTAAAGTAAGGTAGAGTGTACTCGTGCTTTAATATATACCTTTTTTCTTTCAACAGTTATCTCATCTTTTTATTTTGGTAAAGAAAATATACTTTGTTTTCATTTTAGTTGAAACAAGTCGTTATAACCACAGACCTTGTATACAGTTTTTATACATATACAGGCTTCCTCAAGAACACATGTGGCAATAGGTGGCCTGGTCAGTTTTATTGATCTCAATTACTAAACCCACATTAATAGGTCAGTTATAATATAGTCTTCATGCTGTGATCTAGCAGTAAACGTGTTCCTCAGTTTTGAGCAGTTTTTAGACCACTGTTTTAGGCTTTTACCGTAAACACTTTTGAGAAGTCACTTGCGTTTACATACAATTAGGAGCAAGCTTCCTTCTCTGCGCTAATTCATTTTTACAAGTATTTTTATTTCACCGAGAGAATGTTTATCGTACCGACGAAACAACGGTTTCAGATCTCAAGATCAGTTTTAAGAGTCTTAAAAACGTATTTAACTCTCAAAACCGGTATTAGCTGTATTACCTACATTATCGCTTAATAAACCCTATTTGTCGGAAAACAACTGTTTTTTTTCAAAACCGGTTTTAACAATTTTAAAACTGAATCTGACTCCTTCATGGTCCGGACAATAAGCGGTAAAGTCTGACTCCTTCATGGTCCGGACAATAAGCGGTAAAGTCTGACTCCTTCATGGTCCGGACAATAAGCGGTAAAGTCTGACTCCTTCATGGTCCGGACAATAAGCGGTAAAGTCTGACTCCTTCATGGTCTGGACAATAAGCGGTAAAGTCTGACTCCTTCATGGTCCGGACAATAAGCGGTAAAGTCTGACTCCTTCATGGTCCGGACAATAAGCGGTAAAGTCTGACTCCTTCATGGTCCGGACAATAAGCGGTAAAGTCTGACTCCTTCATGGTCCCGACAATAAGCGGTAAAGTCTGACTCCTTCCATGGTCCGGACAATAAGCGGTAAAGTCTGACTCCTTCATGGTCCGGACAATAAGCGGTAAAGATCATTCTAGTGGTGAAGTCTTCAAACTGATAATGATGGAGAGGTTACATCTGCCAAAGATATCGCAAACACTTTGGGAGAAACATTTTCAAATTTTTTTCAAAACATGAAACAGAAGGGGAAAAAAAAGAAACTGAATTTCACGTCGAAAACAATCAAGAAATACAATAAACTGTTCACTCTCTCCGAACTGCTAGAACCTCTCAAAACAGTTCATGTTGAACACATCAGTTGGTCCTGTTGATATCCATTTTTAATTATTAAAACATTTACCTAAAAAATGCCTTCTTAATTTATTTAATAAGGTGTGAGACTGGGAATTTCATGACTCTTCGTAGGAAGCAGTCGTTATTCCATTCCCCAGACCTGGAACAATGCATTATCGTCCTATTGCTTTAACGAGTTGTATAATGTAAAACCATTGAACGAATGATTAATGAGGCAAGTTTGGTTTTTGGAGTCCAACAGACGGATTACAAAGTATCAAAGTGGATTTAACGAGGTACACACCTCTCGTTCGAGTTGAGCGATGTATTAAGGAAGCTTTCTTAAAGAACAACTATTCGTATTTTTGACTTGGAGAACGCTTAGATACTGCATGGAAGTACGGTTTTATGAATGATCTTTTTAACTTTGGTCTTAGAGGTCTATTAACTATTTGTATACTAGTATATATTTGATAGACAGTTTTGTGTCCGAATGGGTACAACCGTCTCTGATAGTCATGAATAGGAGATGAGTGTGTCACAGGCAATATTCTCTCTGTCACTTTTTTAACATAAATATTACCAGTATAGTTAACTATCCAGTGGTCCTCTGTATGTTGATGACTTAACTGAATTAACTTTCGTACCACAATACTAAAATGCCAAATACCTAAAAATTCTTAAATGAGGTAAATGACTTGTTACAACCACTAACTGGGGAACTGAATGACTTGTTACAACCACTAACTGGGGAACTGAATGACTTGTTACAACCACTAACTGGGGAACTGAATGACTTGTTACAACCACTAACTGGGGAACTGAATGACTTGTTACAACCACTAACTGGGGAACTGAATGACTTGTTACAACCACTAACTGGGGAACTAGGTAAATGACTTGTTACAACCACTAACTGGGGAACTGAATGACTTGTTACAACCACTAACTGGGGAACTAGGTAAATGACTTGTTACAACCACTAACTGGGGAACTAGGTAAATGACTTGTTACAACCACTAACTGGGGAACTAGGTAAATGACTTGTTACAACCACTAACTGGGGAACTGAATGACTTGTTACAACCACTAACTGGGGAACTGAATGACTTGTTACAACCACTAACTGGGGAACTAGGTAAATGACTTGTTACAACCACTAACTGGGGAACTAGGTAAATGACTTGTTACAACCACTAACTGGGGAACTGAATGACTTGTTACAACCCTAACTGGGGAACTAGGTAAATGACTTGTTACAACCACTAACTGGGGAACTAGGTAAATGACTTGTTACAACCACTAACTGGGGAACTAGGTAAATGACTTGTTACAACCACTAACTGGGGAACTAGGTAAATGACTTGTTACAACCACTAACTGGGGAACTAGGTAAATGACTTGTTACAACCACTAACTGGGGAACTGAATGACTTGTTACAACCACTAACTGGGGAACTGAATGACTTGTTACAACCACTAACTGGGGAACTAGGTAAATGACTTGTTACAACCACTAACTGGGGAACTGAATGACTTGTTACAACCACTAACTGGGGAACTAGGTAAATGACTTGTTACAACCACTAACTGGGGAACTGAATGACTTGTTACAACCACTAACTGGGGAACTAGGTAAATGACTTGTTACAACCACTAACTGGGGAACTAGGTAAATGACTTGTTACAACCACTAACTGGGGAACTAGGTAAATGACTTGTTACAACCACTAACTGGGGAACTGAATGACTTGTTACAACCACTAACTGGGGAACTGAATGACTTGTTACAACCACTAACTGGGGAACTGATCAGAAAGTACTCTTACTACTCAATATCTCTCTAGATCCGAGCTGGACTCAATAGTATAACCTCTCCTGATCTTCACAGCGTGCACGTCGCGGAGAGGGCACAGTCAGCAATCGAAGAGGATTGACCTAGTGGGTCGATCCTTGCCCACACCGCCCTCGAACGTACCACAGGGACTGCCGGAACACCGTTTTACTTGCAATATACTGGATAGTATGCTGCAAGAACGGATGATTGCTGATTGACTGAAAGTGAAGATGTCTCCTGCGTCCCATCACAGCACACATCATCTGACGTCCACAGATCCCGGAAGTCTTGTCCGCGGGCCGGAAGGAGTAAGAACCCATTCGGCCTACATTCGACAACCAAGGGGGAAGGACGTCGGGCGGTGTGTGCGGCGCAGGGGTCATACTGTGATGGGTGTGGCCCCAAACAGAGAACCCGACCTGTAGCGGATGTAGAGACAACCACCCTAGCGGATGTAGCTTAGCGGATGTAGGCCACCTTGACCAGACCACTTCACCGCCACAGCGAGAACTACACAGAGCGAAAGCGACACACCATCTACATACATACAACAGAAGCGACACCACAGCAGCAGCACTAGATCAACCTACACACACACCTAGAACAGACCAGACTCTATTGTGCCCATCGCGGCAGAAAAACTTGTCGTGTTAGTTGGCGGACGGTCTATACACCTTAGAACGACACACATACACACACACGGACTCAATAGTATATGGATCCTAGTTATAATCCCCTTTATCAATGAAAACCAAAGGACCATTCTACCTCCCGGTCTCCGTATTAAACTGTAGTAATTATATAGAGGATCTTACATAAGTACTCATTCATTATTGAATTTATTAAATGATATAATGCGAGGCTCTTGAGTTAACGAGTTTAATAAATTCAATAATGAATGAGAACGAATGTTATATTCTATTTATCACATAACTCACATATCGACTTTTATTACATTTTGCATGTCACTTTAACACGAGAAACCGACATAAACTATGGGAATTGGATCATAGTCATTCGATTGTTTTGACAGCGCATACTAGGCTTATATGCATACTTATATAACTAGTGGTATATCGAAAATATAGAATGGTGTTATTCCACTCCCACGCCGTAAGTTATGTAATAAATCTAAATATATAACTCATTGCAATTTGATTGCAAAATACAAAGCACCACAACTGTTATGGTGGACTTTAGAATCACCAAAAAATAATTTGGATCTTTGGGAATAATAAAACAAAATCCGGTACTGATTCTATTATCTTTCAAGCAATTCATTGAAATTAAATCAAAATAATTTTCATCATATATACATGATATATATACAGCTGTTTATGAACCTGGAGATACTGTTGCTTCAGCAGCTGTTGTTCACAAACACAGTATAAACAGCCGCCTGTCTCACAATGCCTACATCTTTTCAGCTGTAGCTTCAGCAGCTGTTGTTCACAAACACAGTATAGACAGCCGCCTGTCTCACAATGCCTACATCTTTTCAGCTGTAGCTTCAGCAACTGTTGTTCACAAACACAGTATAGACAGCCGCCTTTCTCACAATGCCTACATCTTTTCAGCTGTAGCTTCAGCAGCTGTTGTTCACAAACACAGTATAAACAGCCGCTTGTCTCACAATGCCTACATCTTTTCAGCTGTAGCTTCAGCAGCTGTTGTTCACACCCACAGTATAGACAGCCGCCTGTCTCACAATGCCTACATCTTTTCAGCTGTAGCTTCAGCAACTGTTGTTCACAAACACAGTATAGACAGCCGCCTGTCTCACAATGCCTACATCTTTTCAGCTGTAGCTTCAGCAGCTGTTGTTCACAAACACAGTATAAACAGCCGCCTGTCTCACAATGCCTACATCTTTTCAGCTGTAGCTTTAGCAGCTGTTGTTCACAAACACAGTATAGACAGCCGCCTCTCTTGTTGTTCACAAACACAGTATAGACAGCCGCCTGTCTCACAATGCCTACATCTTTTCAGCTGTAGCTTAAGCAGCTGTTGTTCACAAACACGGTTTAAACAGCCGCCTGTCTCACAATGCCTACATCTTTTCAGCTGTAGCTTCAGCAGCTGTTGTTGACAAACACAGTATAAAAAGCCGCCTGTCTCACAATGCCTACATCTTTTAAGCTGTAGCTTCAGCAGCTGTTGTTCAAAAACACGGTTTAAACAGCCGCCTGTCTCACAATGCCTACATCTTTTCAGCTGTAGCTTCAGCAGCTGTTGTTGACAAACACAGTATAGACAGCCGCCTGTCTCACAAGGCCTACATATTTTCAGCCGTAGCTTCAACAGCTGTTGTTCACAAACACTGTATAAAGAGCCGCCTGTCTCACAATGCCTACATATTTTCAGCTGAACTTAAGGCTATTGAACATGCCTTAAATTATATATTCAGGAATATGATGAAGACCAATTCAATTCAGTTATTTTTTCTGATTCCCTTTCATCTCTTCATGTCCCGGGTAAAATGAAACATGATAACCCAGTTGTGCTTCAACTTTTAGAAAAATACAATTCTCTTATAATTGATAATGTTATTATTTCCTGCTGATTTCCAAGCTATGCTATACGAGGTAATTATACAGGTAATAGTACTGAAAGGCAGCATAAGGTTTACATCTTTCTAATACCAAATAACCGCACACTGATTTAAAGTATTATATTAAATGTTTTATTCGTATCCTTTGGCAAGCCTCTTGGGATTTGACAGTGAGTAATAAACTACATTTAATGAAACCCTACTCCTTCTAGTATAAGCATTCGTCAAGTGCCCGGTGCAAAATAGTGCACACACGTTACACACATTCATAATTATACAAGGTTAGCAATTAACAGAATTTTTACCGTTAACGGTCAAAATTTCTGTAACACAATCTCTTAACTTGGGTTTAATTATGATTAATTTGGTCTGAATTATAAATCTTTTAATTATGATTAATTTGGGGGTAATTATACATCTTTAATTATGATTCATTTTGGGTTAATTGTACATATTTAATTATGATTAATTTGTAATGATATGCTGAATTCCAATTACAAATTGATTTACTACTAAGTTGTTTTTCTTTATTGAAATGCAAGCATTGTTCACACCGAATCGTGCTTGACCTTTAAAAAATAAATTCAAATTCTTTATTTCACTCAGGCTACATACAAATATATACCAGTATATCACACGATGATTTAGATAGTATGGCAGCTTATCGATTTCAGTAAAACTAGAGATTGTCACAATATACATGGCAGCCTGTGATTAAACACAATGCTTTTATTAGTAACAGTATTGTTATGTGATACAAATGATAGACATTTATTTGAAGACTGGAATTCTGTAGATAGATGATAATGTCATGGATTTCTTTATAAAAATATAAGATAACATTAGACCAGAATGGTCGGATTTTGTTGATATTGGTTCGGAGAGAGAGAGAGAGAGAGATCTAGGGTGAACATTTAAAGCTATGTAAACCATGTTGCAAATACACTTAATACATATGTTACCATCGGAGAATCGTTATTCTTTATAACAGTACCCCAGTCCTAATTAGTGACTACGCTACCTATCTTGTTAGATTGTGTAGGCTTCAATCCTGTGCCACAAAGACACTACCAAGCTAATAGTATCACCATGTCCATACGTTACCCATTGATGTGGTGGAAATAACATTTTGTGGCGGAATAACACCTCGGACGGGTGTAAATCAACATCCAAGGTAACAAAATGATTATTTGCTTGTTCTTATTTATATATTCCAGAAGTGTGACAAAGCGCAAGATGTGGTCCATACATTTTTGAACACTCGCCTGAACGTTGTTTTGTCTAAACGTTTGTCGATGAAATTATAGCTTTTTCTACCCAAACACAAGAAATTGCACACAAAAATCATAAGTTAACCGGTCAAATGAATCAAATCGCGTTGTACATTATTCTGTGAGGTAAAGAATACTCTGCTACACAATGTTGTCAAGTTTATTTGGTGTCTTTAAAATCCACAATGACTTTGTATCCGTATTTCGGTCAATTTTTTTATTATAACGCCCTTGATGTGGTTGAGGTACTCTAAAACGTAGTAACGCTTCAGGTCAGGTAGCATTTCAAAAAAACTTTTTTTTTAAAAACTCAGGCACACACGCACGTTTTTATCGTCCGCATGTTTCCGCATCTGCTAGCTTAACATTTTAACGATTAAATTTAATACCTTGGAAATGCTCTCTCCATTGCTTACGTTATTAAAAATGTAAATTGAGCTGTCATAGACAGGAACATGCCTACTCATGTTCTGGAGCATTTCTTATGAACGATTCAGTTGTTGAATAGCCTTTTCGCAGTAATAAAAGAGGCATATATGTGGTCTTATTTTCATCGGTAACGGCGATGAAAGCATCAACGTTAAGTGTATGCATTTAGATCTGTTTCACTTTAAGAATATGCCATAGAACAACCAAGCTTGGCTGATATTTGAATAATGGGTATAAAAGGTAACGGTATTACGAAACATGGTGGACAGTTGCCCACTGTGTCCATGACAAGGCATCCAATACCTCCTTTCACTGTCTGAACATTTGATGATTTCAATCAGGTACCCATCGATCACTGCTGTACAATGACCATCACATTGACATTTATTGGCCATTTACTTAAAGCAACTGTATATTAATTTTGGTGTTAACTCGATTGTTTCTATATAAAAAAAATCTTTGTCATTTCAGCGCCAAATTATCTAAAAATTACTCGTAGCCCAACAGTATATATTTTTTTTATAGTTTTCGTATTGTGACGGGACTGACACTTTCAGTACCCATACATCGTTTAATATCTGAAATAGGATGAGTATCACTTTTCGACAGAAGGAAAATGCAAAAACGTATTTCAGTCTACAATGTTAAAAATGGATCCATTCCAAATTATATCTCAAACATTTTCCCGCAGCTAGTAGGAGATGTCATTGCATACAATCTCATAAAACACGACAACTATGCCACTATTGCTAGGAAAATTGAAATATACAATAAATCGTCTTTTCTTAACCTATGGAATAATGTGTCAGTAGAAATAGGAAACTCGGAAACTATCAATGTTCAAGAGAAGACTATTAACATCTGTATTTAAGAGTACAAGTGCAGTTTTGAAGTAAAAGATGCTGAACATTATTTTTTCCAATGTAACACTTTTTTCACATACTGGCTCAAACTGTTTCAATCCACTCTCCATTTACACCCGTTAAATATAAGAACAATCCGTTATGGTCGCGAACAGTTAACTGACGGAGAAAATTAATCTCTCTTCGAAGCAGTTCAAACATATATACGAGAAACATAGGTGTCTGTCTCTGATGTTTCGCCAACACGTACTCTGCGCATATACTATTGTTTTTCTAGACAGTGTTCACGCCTTTTTAAACTGACTGGACTTAAATTGGGGTTAACTAGTCTTTCTCCCTATTCTACCTCTCTTTCTTTTTCTCTATCATGTTTTCTCATTATATTTTGTTTACTTATTCAGGTTTTTTCTCTCTCAATGTCATTGTATTTCATTACACTCAGCCATATACATTCGCAATTTCAAAATGCTAACTGGGAAGGGTTTAATCTAATGTTGGTAGAACTTGTTACCCAACCCTTTTGTCATTATAATATGTCTATCGTATATATGTTTATATTTGCACTGTATGTAAAATATTGGCAATAAAATATTGGCAATAAAATATGTTTAAATCAAACTAAACCAGTGGCATAGGGCCTGTTTTTAATCAATCGCATTAAAATCAGACCCTTTATCTCGCTACAATACTCTACACTACAAGGATCTGACAACTGCACATTGGAGGTTCACGTCACATTACGTGGTCCGAGTATTAACTTTCCATCCAACCCCTTTTTAAAGAAGCGAAAACGGGGTTGGCTGGGGTATGAAAATTGTGAAGTCCAAGTAGATTAATAAGTCCAATAGAAGATTTTGGCCAATCGGATTGCCGGCTCGAAATCGTCTTAGCAAATCAAGAGGAAGGAAATTAGACGCGCCCATTGTGACTCAAGTAGGTCAATCCTGTTGATGCCCGTGTCCCTGTTGGTAATGGCTCCTCGGATATCCACGCCATCGTATGCTGGTAATTTCAGGACCCTCTAGTAGCCATACATCATACGACTAGTGTAGATCTCCTAGGGTTTATCCAACATTGGTGCCCGTGATGCTGCAAAAGGTACTCTGGTAGCCATACATCATACGACTAGTGTAGATCTCCTAGGGTTTATCCAACATTTGTGCCCGTGATGCTGCCCAGGTACTCTGGTAGCCATACATCATACGACTAGTGTAGATATCCTAGGGTTTATCCAACATTGGTGCCCGTGATGCTGCCCAGGTACTCAGGTAGCCATACATCATACGACTAGTGTAGATCTCCTAAGGTTTATCCAACATTGGTGCCCGTGATGCTGCCCAGGTACTCAGGTAGCCATACATCATACGACTAGTGTAGATATCCTAGGGTTTATCCAACATTGGTGCCCGTGATGCTGCCCAGGTACTCAGGTAGCCATACATCATACGACTAGTGTAGATCTCCTAGGGTTTATCCAACATTGGTGCCCGTGATGCTGCCCAGGTACTCAGGTAGCCAGACATCATACGACTAGTGTAGATATCCTAGAGTTTATCCAACATTGGTGCCCGTGGTGCTGCCCAGGTACTCTGGTAGCCATACATCATACGACTAGTGTAGATCTCCTAGGGTTTATCCAACATTGGTGCCCGTGATGCTGCCCAGGTACTCAGGTAGCCATACATCATACGACTAGTGTAGATCTCCTAGGGTTTATCCAACATTGGTGCCCGTGATGCTGCCCAGGTACTCTGGTAGCCATACATCATACGGCTAGTGTAGATCTCCTAGGGTTTATCCAACATTGGTGCCCGTGATGCTGCTCAGGTACTCAGGTAGCCATACATCATACGACTAGTGTAGATCTCCTAGGGTTTATCCAAAATTGGTGCCCGTGATGCTGCCCAGGTACTCAGGTAGCCATACATCATACGACTAGCGTATATCTCCTAGGGTTTATCCAACATTGGTGCCCGTGATGCTGCCCAGGTACTCAGGTAGCCATACATCATACGACTAGCGTAGATCTCCTAGGGTTTATCCAACATTGGTGCCCGTGATGCTGCCCAGGTACTCAGGTAGCCATACATCATACGACTAGTGTAGATCTTCTAGGGTTTATCCAACATTGGTGCCCGTGATGCCGCCCAGGTACTCAGGTAGCCATACATCATACGACTAGTGTAGATCTCCTAGGGTTTATCCAACATTGGTGCCCGTGATGCTGCCCAGGTACTCTGGTAGCCATACATCATACGACTAGCGTAGATCTCCTAGGGTTTATCCAACATTGGTGCCCGTGGTGCTGCCCAGGTACTCAGGTAGCTATACATCATACGACTAGTGTAGATCTCCTAGGGTTTATCCAACATTGGTGCCCGTGATGCCGCCCAGGTACTCAGGTAGCCATACATCATACGACTAGTGTAGATATCCTAGGGTTTATCCAACATTGGTGCCCGTGATGCTGCCCAGGTACTCTGGTAGCCATACATCATACGACTAGCGTAGATCTCCTAGGGTTTATCCAACATTGGTGCCGGTGGTGCTGCCCAGGTACTCAGGTAGCTATACATCATACGACTAGTGTAGATCTCCTAGGGTTTATCCAACATTGGTGCCCGTGATGCTGCCCAGGTACTCAGGTAGCCATACATCATACGACTAGTGTAGATCTCCTAGGGTTTATCCAACATTGGTGCCCGTGGTGCTGCCCAGGTACTCAGGTAGCCATACTTCATACGACTAGTGTAGATCTCCTAGGGTTTATCCAACATCGGTGCCCGTGATGCTGCCCAGGTACTCAGGTAGCCAGACATCATACGGCTAGTGTAGATCTCCTAGGGTTTATCCAACATTGGTGCCCGTGATGCTGCCCAGGTACTCTGGTAGCCATACATCATACGACTAGTGTAGATCTCCTAGGGTTTATCCAACATTGGTGCCCGTGATGCTGCCCAGGTACTCAGGTAGCCATACATCATACGACTAGTGTAGATATCCTAGGGTTTATCCAACATCGGTGCCCGTGATGCTGCCCAGGTACTCTGGTAGCAATACTTCATACGACTAGTATAGATCTCCTAGGGTTTATCCAACATTGGTGCCCGTGGTGCTGCCCAGGTACTCTGGTAGCCATACATCATACGGCTAGTGTAGATCCCCTAGGGTTTATCCAACATTGGTGCCCGTGATGCTGCCCAGGTACTCTGGTAGCCATACATCATACGACTAGTGTAGATATCCTAGGGTTTATCCAACATTGGTGCCCGTGATGCTGCCCAGGTACTCTGGTAGCCATACATCATACGACTAGCGTAGATCTCCTAGGGTTTATCCAACATTGGTGCCCGTGATGCTGCCCAGGTACTCAGGTAGCCATACATCATACGGCTAGTGTAGATCTCCTAGGGTTTATCCAACATTGGTGCCCGTGATGCTGCCCAGGTACTCTGGTAGCCAGACATCATACGGCTAGTGTAGATCTCCTAGGGTTTATCCAACATTGGTGCCCGTGATGCTGCCCAGGTACTCTGGTAGCCATACATCATACGACTATTGTAGATATCCTAGGGTTTATCCAGCATTGGTGCCCGTGATGCTGCCCAGGTACTCTGGTAGCCATACATCATACGACTAGCGTAGATCTCCTAGGGTTTATCCAACATTGGTGCCCGTGGTGCTGCCCAGGTACTCAGGTAGCCATACATCATACGACTAGTGTAGATCTCCTAGGGTTTATCCAACATCGGTGCCCGTGATGCTGCCCAGGTACTCAGGTAGCCAGACATCATACGGCTAGTGTAGATCTCCTAGGGTTTATCCAACATTGGTGCCCGTGATGCTGCCCAGGTACTCTGGTAGCCATACATCATACGACTAGTGTAGATCTCCTAGGGTTTATCCAGCATTGGAGCCCGTGATGCTGCCCAGGTACTCAGGTAGCCATACATCATGCGACTAGTGTAGATATCCTAGGGTTTATCCAACATCGGTGCCCGTGATGCTGCCCAGGTACTCTGGTAGCCATACTTCATACGACTAGTGTAGATCTCCTAGGGTTTATCCAACATTGGTGCCCGTGATGCTGCCCAGGTACTCTGGTAGCCATACATCATACGACTAGTGTAGATCTCTTAGGGTTTATCCAACATTGGTGCCCGTGATGCTGCCCAGGTACTCAGGTAGCCATACATCATACGACTAGCGTAGATCTCCTAGGGTTTATCCAACATTGGTGCCCGTGGTGCTGCCCAGGTACTCTGGTAGCCAGACATCATACGGCTAGTGTCGATCCCATAGGGTTTATCCAACATTCGTGCCCGTGATGCTGCCCAGGTACTCTGGTAGCCATACATCATACGACTAGCGTAGATCTCCTAGGGTTTATCCAACATTGGTGCCCGTGATGCTGCCCAGGTACTCTGGTAGCCAGACATCATACGGCTAGTGTAGATCTCCTAGGGTTTATCCAACATTGGTGCCCGTGATGCTGCCCAGGTACTCTGGTAGCCATACATCATACGACTATTGTAGATATCCTAGGGTTTATCCAGCATTGGTGCCCGTGATGCTGCCCAGGTACTCTGGTAGCCATACATCATACGACTAGCGTAGATCTCCTAGGGTTTATCCAACATTGGTGCCCGTGGTGCTGCCCAGGTACTCAGGTAGCCATACATCATACGACTAGTGTAGATCTCCTAGGGTTTATCCAACATCGGTGCCCGTGATGCTGCCCAGGTACTCTGGTAGCCATACTTCATACGACTAGTATAGATCTCCTAGGGTTTATCCAACATTGGTGCCCGTGGTGCTGCCCAGGTACTCTGGTAGCCATACATCATACGGCTAGTGTAGATCCCCTAGGGTTTATCCAACATTGGTGCCCGTGATGCTGCCCAGGTACTCTGGTAGCCATACATCATACGACTAGTGTAGATATCCTAGGGTTTATCCAACATTGGTGCCCGTGATGCTGCCCAGGTACTCTGGTAGCCATACATCATACGACTAGCGTAGATCTCCTAGGGTTTATCCAACATTGGTGCCCGTGATGCTGCCCAGGTACTCAGGTAGCCATACATCATACGGCTAGTGTAGATCTCCTAGGGTTTATCCAACATTGGTGCCCGTGATGCTGCCCAGGTACTCTGGTAGCCAGACATCATACGGCTAGTGTAGATCTCCTAGGGTTTATCCAACATTGGTGCCCGTGATGCTGCCCAGGTACTCTGGTAGCCATACATCATACGACTATTGTAGATATCCTAGGGTTTATCCAGCATTGGTGCCCGTGATGCTGCCCAGGTACTCTGGTAGCCATACATCATACGACTAGCGTAGATCTCCTAGGGTTTATCCAACATTGGTGCCCGTGGTGCTGCCCAGGTACTCAGGTAGCCATACATCATACGACTAGTGTAGATCTCCTAGGGTTTATCCAACATCGGTGCCCGTGATGCTGCCCAGGTACTCAGGTAGCCAGACATCATACGGCTAGTGTAGATCTCCTAGGGTTTATCCAACATTGGTGCCCGTGATGCTGCCCAGGTACTCTGGTAGCCATACATCATACGACTAGTGTAGATCTCCTAGGGTTTATCCAGCATTGGAGCCCGTGATGCTGCCCAGGTACTCAGGTAGCCATACATCATACGACTAGTGTAGATATCCTAGGGTTTATCCAACATCGGTGCCCGTGATGCTGCCCAGGTACTCTGGTAGCCATACTTCATACGACTAGTGTAGATCTCCTAGGGTTTATCCAACATTGGTGCCCGTGATGCTGCCCAGGTACTCTGGTAGCCATACATCATACGACTAGTGTAGATCTCTTAGGGTTTATCCAACATTGGTGCCCGTGGTGCTGCCCAGGTACTCTGGTAGCCAGACATCATACGGCTAGTGTCGATCCCATAGGGTTTATCCAACATTCGTGCCCGTGATGCTGCCCAGGTACTCTGGTAGCCATACATCATACGACTAGCGTAGATCTCCTAGGGTTTATCCAACATTGATGCCCGTGATGCTGCCCAGTTACTCAGGTAGCCATACATCATACGGCTAGCGTAGATCTCCTAGGGTTTATCCAACATTGGTGCCCGTGATGCTGCCCAGGTACTCTGGTAGCCATACATCATACGGCTAGTGTAGATCTCCTAGGGTTTATCCAACATTGGTGCCCGTGATGCTGCCCAGGTACTCTGGTAGCCATACATCATACGACTATTGTAGATCTCCTAGGGTTTATCCAACATTGGTGCCCGTGGTTCTGCCCAGGTACTCTGGTAGCCGGACATCATACGGCTAGTGTAGATCCCCTAGGGTTTATCCAACATTGGTGCCCGTGATGCTGCCCAGGTACTCTGGTAGCCATACATCATACGACTAGCGTAGATCTCCTAGGGTTTATCCAACATTGGTGCCCGTGATGCTGCCCAGGTACTCAGGTAGCCATACATCATACGGCTAGTGTAGATCTCCTAGGGTTTATCCAACATTGGTGCCCGTGATGCTGCCCAGGTACTCTGGTAGCCAGACATCATACGGCTAGTGTAGATCTCCTAGGGTTTATCCAACATTGGTGCCCATGATGCTGCCCAGGTACTCTGGTAGCCATACATCATACGACTAGTGTAGATATCCTAGGGTTTATCCAGCATTGGTGCCCGTGATGCTGCCCAGGTACTCTGGTAGCCATACATCATACGACTAGCGTAGATCTCCTAGGGTTTATCCAACATTGGTGCCCGTGGTGCTGCCCAGGTACTCAGGTAGCCATACATCATACGACTAGTGTAGATCTCCTAGGGTTTATCCAACATCGGTGCCCGTGATGCTGCCCAGGTACTCAGGTAGCCAGACATCATACGGCTAGTGTAGATCTCCTAGGGTTTATCCAACATTGGTGCCCGTGATGCTGCCCAGGTACTCTGGTAGCCATACATCATACGACTTGTGTAGATCTCCTAGGGTTTATCCAACATTGGTGCCCGTGATGCTGCCCAGGTACTCAGGTAGCCATACATCATACGACTAGTGTAGATATCCTAGGGTTTATCCAACATCGGTGCCCGTGATGCTGCCCAGGTACTCAGGTAGCCATACTTCATACGAATAGTGTAGATCTCCTAGGGTTTATCCAACATTGGTGCCCGTGATGCTGCCCAGGTACTCTGGTAGCCATACATCATACGACTAGTGTAGATCTCCTAGGGTTTATCCAACATTGGTGCCCGTGGTGCTGCCCAGGTACTCTGGTAGCCAGACATCATACGGCTAGTGTAGATCCCCTAGGGTTTATCCAACATCGGTGCCCGTGATGCTGCCCAGGTACTCTGGTAGCCATACATCATACGACTAGTGTAGATATCCTAGGGTTTATCCAGCATTGGTGCCCGTGATGCTGCCCAGGTACTCTGGTAGCCATACATCATACGACTAGCGTAGATCTCCTAGGGTTTATCCAACATTGGTGCCCGTGATGCTGCCCAGGTACTCAGGTAGCCATACATCATACGGCTAGCGTATATCTCCTAGGGTTTATCCAACATTGGTGCCCGTGATGCTGCCCAGGTACTCAGGTAGCCTTACATCATACGGCTAGTGTAGATATCCTAGGGTTTATCCAACATTGGTGCCCGTGATGCTGCCCAGGTACTCTGGTAGCCATACATCATAGGGCTAGTGTAGATCTCCTAGGGTTTATCCAACATTGGTGCCCGTGATGCTGCCCAGGTACTCTGGTAGCCATACATCATACGGCTAGTGTAGATATCCTAGGGTTTATCCAACATTGGTGCCCGTGATGCTGCCCAGGTACTCTGGTAGCCATACATCATACGACTAGTGTAGATCTCCTAGGGTTTATCCAACATTGGTGCCCGTGATGCTGCCCAGGTACTCTGGTAGCCATACATCATACGACTAGTGTAGATATCCTAGGGTTTATCCAGCATTGGTGCCCGTGATGCTGCCCAGGTACTCTGGTAGCCATACATCATACGACTAGCGTAGATCTCCTAGGGTTTGTCCAACATTGGTGCCCGTGATGCTGCCAAGGTACTCAGGTAGCCATACATCATACGGCTAGCGTAGATCTCCTAGGGTTTATCCAACATTGGTGCCCGTGATGCTGCCCAGGCACTCTGGTAGCCATACATCATACGGCTAGCGTAGATCTCCTAGGGTTTATCCAACATTGGTGCCCGTGATGCTGCCCAGATACTCTGGTAGCCATACATCATACGGCTAGTGTAGATACTCTAGGGTTCATCCAACATTGGTTCCCGTGATGCTGCCCAGGTACTCTGGTAGCCATACATCATACGACTAGTGTAGATCTCCTAGGGTTAATCCAACATTGGTGCCCGTGGTGCTGCCCAGGTACTCTGGTAGCCATACATCATATGACTAGTGTAGATATCCTAGGGTTAATCCAACATTGGTGCCCTTGGTGCTGCCCAGGTACTCTGGTAGCCATACATCATACGACTAGTGTAGATATCCTAGGGTTTATCCAACATTGGTGCCCTTGGTGCTGCCCAGGTACTCTGGTAGCCATACATCATATGACTAGTGTAGATATCGTAGGGTTTATCCAACATTGGTGCCCGTGGTGCTGCCCAGGTACTCTGGTAGCCATACATCATACGACTAGTGTAGATATCCTAGGGTTTATCCAACATTGGTGCCCTTGGTGCTGCCCAGGTACTCTGGTAGCCATACATCATATGACTAGTGTAGATATCGTAGGGTTTATCCAACATTGGTGCCCGTGGTGCTGCCCAGGTACTCTGGTAGCCATACATCATACGACTAGTGTAGATATCCTAGGGTTTATCCAACATTGGTGCCCTTGGTGCTGCCCAGGTACTCTGGTAGCCATACATCATACGACTAGTGTAGATCTCCTAGGGTTTATCCAACATTGGTGCCCGTGATGCTGCCCAGGTACTCTGGTAGCCATACATCATACGACTAGCGTAGATATCCTAGGGTTTATCCAACATTGGTGCCCGTGATGCTGCACAGGTACTCAGGTAGCCATACATCATACGACTAGTGTAGATCTCCTAGGGTTTATCCAACATTGGTGCCCGTGATGCTGCCCAGGTAC
Source organism: Cyrtodaria siliqua (assembly GCA_037043455.1). Lineage (NCBI taxonomy): Eukaryota > Metazoa > Mollusca > Bivalvia > Adapedonta > Hiatellidae > Cyrtodaria > Cyrtodaria siliqua. The sequence continues at coordinate 253,211 of JAWPHD010000750.1, read as the reverse complement.
TCTGGTAGCCATACATCATATGACTAGTGTAGATATCGTAGGGTTTATCCAACATTGGTGCCCGTGATGCTGCCCAGGTACTCTGGTAGCCATACATCATACGACTAGCGTAGATACCATAGGGTTTATCCAACATTGGTGCCCGTGATGCTGCCCAGGTACTCTGGTAGCCATACATCATACGACTAGCGTAGATACCCTAGGGTTTATCCAACATTGGTGCCCGTGATGCTGCCCAGGTACTCAGGTAGCCATACATCATACGACTAGTGTAGATATCCTAGGGTTTATCCAACATTGGTGGCCGTGATGCTGCCCAGGTACTCAGGTAGCCATACATCATACGACTAGTGTAGATCTCCTAGGGTTTATCCAACATTGGTGCCCGTGATGCTGCCCAGGTACTCTGGTAGCCATACATCATACGACTAGTGTAGATATCGTAGGGTTTATCCAACATTGGTGCCCGTGATGCTGCCCAGGTACTCTGGTAGCCATACATCATACGACTAGCGTAGATACCATAGGGTTTATCCAACATTGGTGCCCGTGATGCTGCCCAGGTACTCTGGTAGCCATACATCATACGACTAGCGTAGATAGCCTAGGGTTTATCCAACATTGGTGCCCGTGATGCTGCCCAGGTACTCTGGTAGCCATACATCATACGACTAGCACAGATACCCTAGGGTTTATCCAACATTGGTGCCCGTGATGCTGCCCAGGTACTCTGGTAGCTATACATCATACGACTAGTGTAGATCTCCTAGGGTTTATCCAACATTGGTGCCCGTGATGCTGCCCAGGTACTCTGGTAGCCATACATCATACGACTAGTGTAGATCTCCTAGGTTTTATCCAACATTGGTGCCCGTGATGCTGCCCAGGTACTCTGGTAGCCATACATCATACGACTAGCGTAGATACTCTAGGGTTTATCCAATATTGGTGCCCGTGATGCTGCCCAGGTACTCTGGTAGCCATACATCATACGACTAGCGTAGATACCCTAGGGTTCATCCAACATTGGTGCCGGTGATGCTGCCCAGGTACTCAGGTAGCCATACATCATACGGCTAGTGTAGATCTCCTAGGGTTTATCCAACATTGGTGCCCGTGATGCTGCCCAGGTACTCAGGTAGCCATACATCATACGGCTAGTGTAGATCTCCTAGGGTTTATCCAACATTGGTGCCCGTGGTGCTGCCAAAGATTCACCCTGCCACATGCGGGAGCTAGCAGTGACAGGTAGCATCTCGGCGTCGGTAGTTTCCAGTAGTCGTTTATCAATCGCCCTTCTTTAGGACCACGTTAAAAATAAAAACATATGTACAACATAATACATCATATGTTTCCGCAGCGTGGGCCACATATACCACGGTGGGGAGATTCCATACAGCGGCACGTGCTGCGGGGTCACCTTGCTCCAGACGGCAGCAACACGTCCTGCCTGTTCGATGGTCTGAACTGGATTTATTCGGATATAGATCTATGTGTTTTATGTGGATTTTCCTTTGTTCAGTTCACTTGAGCGACATCTGAAGTGCATATAAAACGCGCGATTTCATTGGTTGAAATTAGTCGATCTTCTCATAAATATTGATTAGATGAAAGGTCGTGACCTACAAGGGAGTGCAGTCAGATACTATAGCGGAGAGTATCAAAGCGTAATTAGGATATGATTTTAATGAGATTGGTTTTCAATATACTCCAAAACGAGGTCAGAGATGTAGATTATTGTTGACTGCAATGAGTATTTACTCATCAGATTCAAAATGAACAAGTAACAAGGAACATGTTCAGAGTAAAAAAACATTTTTAAAATGTTCATGTTTCCAAAATGGATGTGAATCTATTTAATACATTTTAAAAGAAACAACCATTTCTGATCAAATGGATGTTAAGTAAAACGAAACACTGTATGTATGCCCTTTGTTCTTCATATAAGACCCATGCTTAGAACAATATTCATCATGTTAATATGAAATAAACTGTTCCACAGGACAATACATACACATTTAATACTCATGATTTTGAAAAGTTTCGAGTATTTGTAGTGATGACTAAAGATACCCATAAAGTAAAAAATATGAGCTTTTGTGAAAAAATGTATGAGTAAAACACTCAAAAGCTCAGCTTATCTACAACTCTGGAGGTGCGAAGCTTAAATTGGTAATTTCCACCCTTACCCCGCTCGCCCCTCTTATTTTTATTGCATTTTTCCATATATGTTTTTATTTCATTTTTTCCGGGAGTACGGGAGTATGCCACCATTACGTGATCCCGCCTTAATTCCGTTAAGCGATGGGAAAGCTTATAGTAGCTTTTATTAGCAGGGTTTTATAACGGATATTTCGACAATAAAACACGTTTAAAGATATTTTTACTGGGAAAATGCGACAACCTGTTTAAAATTGCCTATTAAATGTTTTAAATTTACAATATCCAAACCTTTTAAGCAGAAATTAAGGTTTTATTTCATACCTCAACCAACCCCGTTTTCCCTTCTTGGAGAAAGGGATGGATGGGGTATGAAAGTTAATACTCGGACCACGTATCGCGCTACGCCCCTGTGATTATTCTACTGTAGGCCTGCCAAAACTTTTTAACACAAAATCCTGAGATTTTTTAAATTTAAGATTTAAAGCGCGCGAAGAACATTTTCAAATGAAAATTTTAGCACTCGACTTGATAGTTCGCACTATTTGTTTTTAAAGCGTAAATTTAAATTATTTTTGTAATTAATTCTTATGCATTATTTGATAGTAATAGAAAATAATAGATAGGCATACTTTCAACATGTACAAAAATAGTGAGTTTTAGGGAGGACTTTGTAATTAGATTAGAAAGCCTTGGTTTGATTTGTACCACCTTTTTTTCATGGACGTGCACATAATATTCTTACACACATGAGACAAAGTCTTCATAATTATAATCATCGTGTTGCACGGTAGCAGCTGTTATAGTGATACAACATAGAAGGAGTCACTAGCTCCCAACACTTGGTAGTTCAATTAGGGCCAACCAGTTAAAGAAGCCAGTGAGATATTGCTGCTATTGCTGCTATTGCACACATTTTGTTATGTCACTGAAGGAACTACTAATGTCCTTAGGTGTTAATTGTATATTAAGTCAGTGCATTACACTGATGGCCCCCATTGATTTGACACTTGTAAATACTCTCCTTGGCATAGCTGATTAGTGAGCGTATCAGGGCCAATGCAGGAAATAGCTGATAAACTGTGAACATATAGCTGTTATATAATGAACATTTTTTCGGAGATCCGCTTAAATCCGGAGATCCGGAGAGCAAGTGAGAAATTTATCCCGAGATTTGGCAGGCCTGCTTCTGCATGCATCGTCGGAACCTACGTTCGACTGCATAACGTTACGCTTCATTAATCACGTAATCATGGCAGGCCCGCTACTGCATGCATCGTCGGAACCTACGTTCGACTGCATAACGTTACGCTTCATTAATCACGTAATCATGTCAGGCCCGCTACTGCATGCATCGTCGGAACCTACGTTCGACTGCATAACGTTACGCTTCATTAATCACGTAATCATGGCAGGCCAGCTACTGCATGCATCGTCGGAACCTACGTTCGACTGCATAACGTTACGCTTCATTAATCACGTAATCATGGCAGGTCTGCTACTGCATGCATCGTCGGAACCTACGTTCGACTGCATAACGTTACGCTTCATTAATCACGTAATCATGGCAGGCCAGCTACTGCATGCATCGTCGGAATCTACGTTCGACTGCATAACGTTACGCTTCATTAATCACGTAATCATGACAGGCCCGCTACTGCATGCATCGTCGGAACCTACGTTCGACTGCATACCGTTACGCTTCATTTATCACGTAATCATGGCAGGTCTGCTACTGCATGCATCGTCGGAACCTACGTTCGACTGCATAACGTTACGTTTCATTAATCACGTAATCATGGCAGGCCCGCTACTGCATGCATCGTCGGAACCTACGTTCGACTGCCTAACGTTACGCTTCATTAATCACGTAATCATGGCAGGTCTGCTACTGCATGCATCGTCGGAACCTACGTTCGACTGCCTGCTACTGCATGCATCGTCGGAACCTACGTTCGACTGCCTAACGTTACGCTTCATTAATCACGTTATCATGGCAGGCCCGCTACTGCATGCATCGTCGGAACCTACGTTCGACTGCATAACCTTACGCTTCATTAATCACGTAATCAATCACGCGCGTGTTCCGACGATTTACTGCATATCACTTAGTTACTGGAAAACAGAGCTAAACGCATAAACCTAATGTTGATGCCTTCATCGCCGTCGCCGAAGAAAAACGCCACCACATATATGCCTCTGTTTTCGTAAGACAAAAACTGACTAGTTATTTCGTTCATAAGAAATGCTTCAGAACATTTTTACTAACAATCAGTAGGCATGTTCGTGTCTGTGACAGCTCAATCTACATATTTAAGAACGTTAGCAAAGCAAAGAGCTTTTCCAGTAAATCCAATTTAATCGTTATGTGTGTAGCTAACAAATGCTGAACATGCGGACGACAAAAACGTGTTTTTGTACTTCAAAAATGAAAAAAAGAAAGGTTCTTTAAAATGCTAGAGTACCTCCACCACATCAAGGGCGTTACACAAACAAAAATGACCGAAATACGTCTACAAAGTGTTTGTGGATTTTAAAGATACCAAATAAACTTGAAATCATTGCATAGGAGAGTGTCCGTTACCTCACAGAATACTGTACAACGTGATTTAATGCATTTGATCGGTTAACTTTTGCATTTTTCTGTGCACTTTATTGTGTTTGGGTAGAAAACATCATAATGTCATCGAATGTTTGAAAAAACGACACACGTTTAGACAAAACAACGTTCAGGCGAGTGTTCAAAAACGTATGGTCCACATCTTGCGCTATGTCACACTTCTGGAATACATAAATAAGAACATTTCTTACCTTCGGTGTTGATTTACACCCGTCCGAGTTGTTATTCCGCCACAAAATGTTGTTACTTCCACCACACCAACGGGTAACGTATGGACATGGTGAGCATGAAGGAGTTATTTGATATAATGGATTTCATTCTTGTTTTACATTTCTTGATAAAAATCAGACTGTATAAATCATTGTAATATTTTTGTAGTATTTGCATTTACCTTTTTCCACACCCGTTGATTGACATTTATTGATCTACATGTTCATAGTTTATACTTTTACCATATCATCCCTTAGTTGTTAATCACACTGATCAACCGGCTGCAGGGAAGTCAGATGGTTGCAGAGAAGTCAGATTGGCGAAATTGTACTTTTGCTTTCTGTTGCATATTTTCCTAAAATGTTTGGAAAAACTTATTATGAAGATTTGAAAAGGAAGCTTTCACTTTAAAAAACCTGTAATAAAACGACGTTAGTGCGTATAGCACTATTTTTTTAACACCCCCTCCAAAAAAAAAGGTCATCACTTACAGTGACATTTCTTGTTTATTCAGGGGCGTAGCTAGCTCGTAATGGAATTCCAACGGGCTGTGCGGCGATTTATGACTACCAGTACAAACAATCTGTTTGTGTTTGACCATTTAATGCATGGAATTATTTTATTGATTACATCTTTTTCTCAAGAATTGATCACTATCATACATGGGCGTGGAACGTAGGGGGAGGGGCAAACTTTATGAAAGAGATATTTGACAATCAAAAAAAGGTATGTTTTCAATTATTGGGGAGGGGGGCAAACTTTTTCACAAAATTGTTGACAAGGAAAAAAGCAACGTTATCCACGCACAATTACACCAGAACATACACCAAGATAAACTTCTTTTTAAGCGCTAATCATTTTTTTCTTCAAATTATTGGTTGGTGGGGAGGAGCCAAAGCATACTCAGCCCCCTCCCATAACTCTAAACATTGGGGGAAAGCACCCCCTCCACCCCACCCCCGGCTCCTACGACTACGTCATAAAACCAATCTGTAACCCTTACCCCCGTACTAACTTAGACATTGTAGAATATGGGATTTTGTAATCAAGTTGTAACTGCATTGTATACAAGGACCTATGCCGGTGTTATTCAAAATGTTTTGTCCAATAAAATTTAATTATTTTCGAATATTTACTCATTACTGTTTGAGATTTACAAAACAACGTTACGTAATAGAAATCCTATGCGTTTCCCCCGAAATATGGGCATGTTAATACTATTGTGTTGTATTTAAATGTCGGACTCATTGAAAAAATGAGCTTATTGCCACTACGACCAGTATACACCCGAATCAGACTCGCACTGAGTCTACACTGCCTACACTGTCTACACTGTTCGCTAGTCTGTCATTTATATCACACAAAATGTTCAAAAAATATTTGAATTTAGTCTTCATATGACAATTGAGGTTGTATTGCCTTTGCTATTTACCACAATACATATATGTCCAATATGTCAAAAGGTAATACAATGTTAACTAAATGTAAATATTAGTAAACATGTAAAAATAAATAAATCGTGTTTTGAGTGGGGGTGTGGGTGGGGTGGGGGAGGGCAACATATATGTGTAAGAAGCTATGTAAGAATTGACCAAAACAACACAGAAATATGTAAACAAAAATAAAAAATAAAAATGTTCCAGTTTCGAGCGGGGAAGTGGCGTGGAGGCGGAGGCGTGGAGGGGAGGGGGAGGGGGCAACATAGCTATGTTTAAGAATTGACATAAACAACACAGAAATATGTAAAAAAAAAAAAAATCTAGTTTTGAGTGGGGTTGGGGGGGGGGGGGGTGGAGAGGCGGGGGCGGGGGGGGGGGGGGGTGAGGGCAACATATATGTGTAAGAGGCTATGTAAGAATTGACCAAAACAACACAGAACTATGTAAACAAAATTAGTAAGGTAATTACAAGTACTCGTGTTAAGTTTCAATCCAAAATGTACAGTGGTTACCCTAGCAATCGTCAAAAACGCGAAAGAATTGCTTAAAACAATCTGACCTTCCCGTTCGCATCTCAAATGTTCAATCTGACTTCTTCGTTCGCACTTTTAAACACATCTGACATTCCGGTTCGCTAAATGCTATAACTCGGACAGTTTTCATTATTTCAATGAGCTACTTTGTACAGTTATACTGAACGGATTGACGATCTTGACAAGCGTTTTAAATTGAATTACAATTGCGAATTTGTGTTTATTCTGAAAATTTCGTTGTTTTTACAAATCTTTGAACATTTATACAGGGTGCTATACGCACTAACGTCGTTTTAATTACCGGTATTACCGATTCAAATTAGAGCTCTATGTGTAACGTTGCTTACACATAGAACTCCAATGAGAACAGAACTCCAATGAGAGCGCAATTCGCGGGGACCTCATTCACGGTGCATGGTCAAAACTAATTTTCACGGATAAAGTCGATTCGGCTCCTAATCGCTACTGATGGGCTCCTAATATTCACTGTTGTTTTGGGATAACCAAGGTAACTCGTTTTTCTAGTGACCTTCTTTATTGTCGGATTATTTCCTAATTACGCTTTCTTTTGTAAATGTAATGCTTTCACGGAACATAATGATGCTATGTTCGCCTTATGTACAACACTGTCTCTGTGTAATATTTGTGAAATCGACATAGTTTAGTTTTTTTGTGCGATTCTGGTTGGGAAAAGGCGAGTATTGATCATTTGAACTGACTTTTTCATTTGTTTATAGACGTTTTTAGATTTTATTTTGAGTTCATTTAATCGACTTTATTGTATTTAATGTTCCATGTAATAGAAAAGAATAGAAAATTCTTGCTGCATAGAAAAATCTTACAATTTACGCATTTGATCGAGACACCTAATCGTCCTGGATATATGCATCTAATTGGTTCAGTACTCGACCAAAGTACGATGCGTTTCTTTTTTCTTCTTCTGATTACTTCATCGGGTGTAAGAATCTTAGAGCAAACATTATACAGAGGCGCCGGAAGGAGTTAAACATTGGGGCGGTGGATGTTGGGGGTTGGAGAGATTTTTCGAAATTACCCTGTAAATGACGCATTCTGGTGAATTCTGAGGAATTTATAAATATAAAATGAAATACAAATGAAGAATTTATAATGCATTATTAATATAATAATAATAATATTTGCATCATCGCAAAGTAATAGTATACAAATACTAATATGTGTATCAATGTCATAAAAGAAAAAAATCATGCTATAAATGACTTTAGTTAGTACATACACAAGTTTTAACCATGTTCTGTTTCAGATGATATCGTTTTTATTGCAATGAAAAAAGCAGCTACTTATTGGGTGCCCTATTGGATAAAACGTGAGGTTCCTTGTTGTTCGCGTAGTTGTGCAAATTAGGTGCCTTTGATCATATTACGTACCTCTAAATGAACCGATATTTCATCATTATACAACCGTGAAACACTTCATGTTTACTTATATCGCAACTATGGATGCTAATGTATCTATCCTCGCGTAAACAAGCATACAAAATGGTATAAAATAATGTAAAAATGTTTGTTAAGTATTGTCAATACTGAAATCCGTACAGCAGTGCACCATTTCAAATGCTTATTTTGCGAAAATGACTTAATTTTTCTACTATATTTAGCTATTAAGTTAAATCTGGCATAAACTAGAGTTCCGTGGTAGTAAAAATGAACTGAACTTAAGGTTCTGTTGCCGGTTTTTCCCCCGTTTTAAGCCACTCATCATCTTGCAGCTCCATTTTTTATCCGAAAAAACGAGGTGCTTATCCGTTCTTATTCAGGCAACGTATATTTTATCCGTGAAAATTAGTTTTGATCATGCACCGTGTCATTAAAACATTCGTAAACATGGCATGGTCAATATTAACACAAATAAAATGGTGATGTTGATGATGATGATGATGATGTAGATTGTGATTGTTCTTGGTGGTTGTTTCTGCTTTTGCTGATGCTGATTATTTTAGTGGCGATGGAAAAGGTGGAAAAGGTGGTAGTTGTAAAGGTGGTAGTCTTTGTCGGTCAGGTTGTGAGGATATATTAAAAACAAACAAAACAAAAAGCCAAAAACCTACCTTTTAAAAATCACACATTTTCATACAATTTTCATGAAACGATGAACTGCTCCTTATTTATACGTATAATTTGACTTGAGAATTATATACGAATCATATAGTACTTGCTGTTATTACTAATAATTGAGTACTGCTTATTTAGTGGAACTGAGTATATAAATACCACACTATTTCCGTGTGTAATATTAATATACAGTATATGAAAAACACAATCGGTGGAGCAGCTCGCAGGATGTATACGTTTTCTGAGAATTTGCTTAAACATGCCTGGACATTCCAGGTTCTTCATTCTTGCAAAAAATACCAGGAAGAAACACACAGGTAGGTGCAGGTGCGTCCGAATTATAGAAACAGATCTGACACACGTCTGACACCATCAATAATGACAAGGTGATGGTTACTGCCTCTCCGACAGCTGACCAACACCTGTACAATTAAATCTGTCAAACAGACAGACAATATTGTCGCAATGTATAGCCGTTAACTTATTTCCTTGATTAATTTGGTCCAGTGACCTAGATACTGACAAGTGATTAACTTGACTGTGTGTCCGGTGATCTAGATAAGTATTTCTTGCATACCGGACAAGGATATCCGCAATTTTACCGAGGCTAGATATTTCCATCTCACCCTAGGGTCGAGATAAAATTCACGCGCGCCACATCCGGTATGCAGGAAAAATGCAAAACGTCAATAGCTGGCGGCGTCAACGCACAACATTTCTCTGATATGCAAGAAAAAGAATCTATCATGGGTATTCGGTTCAGATAGGGAATTCCAACCCTCGGTATAAGTGTTTTAATCGGAACCTCGGCAGAGCCTCGGTTCCGATAAAAACACGTATACCTCGGGTTGGAATTTCCTATCTTCACCGGATACCCATGAAAAATTCTTATAATAAAGGATATGTAAAATCCTTATATGCATGCAACGCTTTACTAACAAGCTGGACTCATTTGTTTTCGGTGCGCATGCTACATCCTAACTGCCCACTAAACCATATGCACATACAAAATGGAACATACAAACTATTAGACCTCTTATCTCCTTTAGCTTCACAGAAGAAGATTCATAAAAGATTTTCCTATATAACTCTGTGTAAAACTATGACCCGAGGAGGGGGCCAGACTTATACCATGGTCACCATTTGAACAAACGTGTTAGAGGACATAAGCTTGTGTTGCATGTGATATATGCGAGCTCTACGGCTTGTGGTTTCAGAAAAGATTTTTATGTTTGAAGCATACATGGTAAATGCAAATTATTAGACCTCGTATATAGCGAAAACTTTTACTTCTCTGCAACTAGAGTTGCAGAAGAAGACATCAAAGCCAGAATAGGAAAAGCACGCCATACCTTCGCCACTCTAAAACTAGTCTGGAAAAACAGTCTGGAAAAACAGAAACATCCACCTGAGGACCAACCTACATCTTTTCAACACCAACGTGAAGACAGTCCTTCTGTATGGTGTTGAAACATGGAGACGCACCAAGAGCCTCGATCAGAAGCTTCAAGTCTTCATAAACCACTGCCTGAGACAGATCCTGCAGATCAGATGGCCAGACAATTTCCAATCAAGACCTATGGGCTAGGACAAAGCAGCAACCAAGCACAGACTCAATTCTACAGAAAAAGTGGAGATGAATTGACCATACTTTGCGAAGGCCACAACCCAACATAGCCAGACAAGCTTGGAATCCACAAGATATAAAGAAAAGAGGACGACCAGTGAATTCTTGGCGCAGGACCCTGGACATTGAGCTGAAAAAGACAAAGATGTCATGGGGGTAGCCAAAGCCCAGGTCACGGACCGAACCAAGTGGAAAGCTGTGGTGAAGGCCCTATGCTCCACTAGGAGTGAAGAGGATTAAGTAAGTAAGTAAGTATACTCTCACTCTGCAACTAGAGTTATACACTCACTCTGCAACTAGAGTTATACTAGAGTTATACACTCACTCTGTAACTAGTGTTATACTAGAGTTATACACTCACTCTGTAACTAGTGTTATACACTCACTCTGCAACTAGAGTTATACTAGAGTTATACACTCACTCTGCAACTAGAGTTATACTAGAGTTATACACTCACTCTGTAACTAGTGTTATACACTCACTCTGCAACTAGAGTTATACTAGAGTTATACATTCACTCTGCAACTAGAGTTACACACTCACTCTGCAACTATAATTATACACTCACTCTGCAACTAGAGTTATACACTCACTCTGCAACTAGAGTAATACTAGAGTTATACACTCACTGAGCGTAAACTTAGGTATACACTTTTTTACAATGTGTTTATTTTCAGGACATAATTCCTTTTTAAAAAAAATAAAAAGACATAGATCTAATTCGACATAGATCTAATTCCTTTTTAAAACAATAAAAAAAACAAAAAAAAAACAACTTTGTTGACAATGCCTGAAAACAAATGACTTTCGTTTTGGGGAAAAAAACATACAACGTGTTTGATGCAGATAAGAAAATAGAATTGTCTTTAAAATGTAACATATAATTATGTACCTTCCAGAAAGCAATGAAATTGTAATGTTTCACATTAATTTTTATTAAAAAACAACTTTGTAAAATGTCCTGAAAACAGGGGCCAAATTAATGTTGATAATTCGTTCCAAGTATTTGCATGTTTGTTCCGGTACAATCTATTTAAAATTATTTTTTATCGTAACCATCTACCAGAAAATATTGCCCTTAAACACTTCATCAACCAACTGTGTAAACATTCCGACGATCACATCAGATACGTTATACCTGCGGTCCAAGGTATGATCAGATACGTTATACCTGGGGTCAAATGGTATGATCAGATACGTTATACCTGCGGTCAAATGGTATGATCAGATACGTTATACCTGCGGTCAAATGGTATGATCAGATACGTCATACCTGCGGTCAAATGGTATGATAAGATACGTTATACTTGCGGTCAAATGGTATGATCAGATACGTTATACCTGCGGTCAAATGGTATGATCAGATACGTTATACCTGTGGTCCAATGGTACGATCAGATACGTTATACCTGCGGTCAAATGGTATGATCAGATACGTTATACCTGTGGTCCAATGGTATGATCAGATACGTTATACCTGTGGTCCAATGGTATGATCAGATACGTTACGCCTGTGGTCAAATGGCATGCTCAGATATGTTATGCCTGTGGTCAAATGGTATGATCAGAAAAGTTATACCTGTGATCAAATGGTATGATCAGAAAAGTTATACCTGTGGTCAAATGGCATGCTCAGATATGTTATGCCTGTGGTCAAATGGTATGATCAGATACGTTATACCTGCGGTCAAATGGTATGCTCAAATATGTTATACCTGCAGTCAAATGTTATGCTCAGATACGTTATACATGTGGTCAAATGACATGCTCAGATACGTTATGCCTGTGGTCAAATGGCATGCTCAGATACGTTAAACCTGTAGTTAAATGGCATGCTCAGATACGTTATACATATGGCCAAATGGTGATACGTTATACCTGTGGTCAAATGGCATGCTCAGATACGTTATTCCTGTCGCCAAATGGTGATACGTTATACCTGTGGTCAAATGGCATGCTCAGATACGTTATACCTGTGGTCAAATGACATGCTCAGATATCTTTTTTATCGGCAGATTGGATGTATGAATTGTACAATATAAATGAACTGACGTAGCAATATATGGAACATTACAATATGTTAACAAATATTATAAATGAAAAGATATATAATATAAATAGACGAATACAAGAAATCGGTAGAACCGATGGATGCTCCCCGAATAAAGGTACACATGTGAACATGTGACATACAATCGGATGAAAAATATAGGAGGAGATGACCGGACAAGCTTTATATTTCAAAAATTTCAAAGTCCCTTAAATTCGCAAAAAAAATAAAATAATAATAATCGAGCAGAAATCCTGATAATATGTGCTATTAGGCATTATACTGATACTTCCTACCAAGTTTCATAAAAGAACAGATAAAAATGTAGGAGTTGCGTAGAAATGCTTTACACTTGAAACACTTTGAAGTCCCATAACTCCGCCAAAAATCATTCAGCTAGAACGCCCTGACAATATGCGATACTAGACACCATCGTTATACTACCTAAATACTACCTTTAACGTATCAGGCAAATCGGATGAAAATTGGAGGAGTTGAGCGGTCAAGCTTAAGATTCTAAAAACGTCGAATTCCCGTATCATTCAACCAAAATGTCCTGACAATATGCACTACTCGACATCATACTGATACTTCCTGTGAAGTTTCGTGAAAATCGGATAAAACATGTAGGCGGAGTTGAACGGACAAGCTTAAGATTAGAAAAACGTCGAAGTCCCGTAACTCCGCCAAAATTATTAAAGAGGAACGTCCTGAAAATATGCGTTACTAGACATTATACTGATACTTCCTGTGAAGTTTCGTGAAAATCGGATGAAAAATGTAGGAGGAGTTGAACGGACAAGCTTAAGATTTGAAAAACATAAAAGTCATGTAACTCCGTCAAAAATCATTTAACCGAAACGTCCAGATATTATGCACTACTAGACATCATACTGATACTTCCTGCAGCGGACAAGCTTTAGATTCGAAAAACGTCAAAGTCACGTAACTCCGCCGAAAATCATTCAACCGGAACGTTCTGTCAATATGCGCTCCTAGACATCATACTGATACTTCCTGTAAAGTTTCCTGAAAATCGGATTTTAAACGTATGAGGAGTTGAGCGGACAAGAAAGCTGGACGGACCCGGAAGGACTTACGGACGGACATTATGGCAACCATATATATGCTCCCCCAAAATTTTCGGGGAGCATAATAAAATATAAATGATAAAATGTAATGGGAATGGGTCAATATACAATATAAAATGAGCAAATATCGAATATTGCAATGTTAGACTTGCCATACGTATTTTTTTAAAAGTAATGTTCAACAAATGAGTGCTTATGTTATATATATCATTCTGGGTAAAAGGCATTTGATTTCGTATTACTCCTGGAACTATTGCTGCGTCCAACTAACAGCCAGAGAATACCACCTTTACTACTACAATCTCCATCTCCATCACCACCATCATCATCATCGTCATCATCATCATCATCATCAACATCATCATAACCATCATCATCATCATCATCATCACCACCACCACCACCACCACCACCACCACCACCACCATCATCATCATCATCATCACAACCATCATCACAATCATCATTATCATCATGTCGTCCGGTTGCTGCTTCCAAAATGAGCCACTACCTAAAATTCGCACTCATCCAAACAAGACCCTTGTAAAGCAGTTTACCCAGAATGCATTTATGCAATATAAACGAACTAAATGATTACAAATAACAAAATATGAAAATGACATATACAATTATACAATCTACACAGAAATTCCAACACATGTATATATAAACAAAAGATTACACATACTTGTAAATATATTGCATACAAATATACTTTATTGCATATGAATAAACATATTATAGAATATAATTGAACATGTTATAGAATATAAATGAACATGTATAGAATATAAATGAACATGTATAGAATGTAATTGAACATGTATAGAATATAAATGAACATGTATAGAATATAAATAAAGAATATAAATGAACATGTATAGAATATAAATGACAAAACTACTAGCGGATCCGGGGGGGGGGGGGGGAGGGGGGCGCACCCGGCGCGCGCCCCCCTAAAAATTCCGGATCATACATGTATGTCCATGTTACTGTAGATAAAATATCAAACAATTTCGTTGCACCCCCACCCCCAGTATAAATTATTTTTTTCGCTCGCTTCGCTCGCTCGACGCATAATGGCTAATGAGTGCTTTAATTAATACATTGTTAAATCCTTTTATTTCAAAACGGAATTTTTTTATTCATACATGTATGTCCATGTTACTATAGATAAAATATTAAACAATTTCGATGCACGCCCTCAGTATAGGATTGAAAGAAATAAACGTTTTTGTCAATATTGTAATACTCAAGATATTGAAGATGAGTTTCATTTCATTCTAAAATGCCCATGTTACTCCGATATAAGGAGAAAATACATAGCACAATATTATTGTAATAGACCAAGTATGTTTAAATTAATCGAATTATTGCAAACTGAAAACAAAATGATTCTTTTTAAATTGGCTTCATATCTCAAATGTGCGATGTCACATAGAATGTCTATAACGCATGTGTGAACACTTTATAGATCATCCTCTTTAGAGCTGATATATGTCTGTATATAAATCATATACTTTGTATGTTACACGTGATTTAAATTGTAATTGTAATTGTTGTGTATATGTTATGATGATGTACTTAACGTACAAGTCAATAAAAATATGTTCTGTTCTATAAAAAAATTCTCGCTCGCTTAGCTCGCTCGACGCATAACGGCTAATGAGTGGTTTAATTAACACATTTGTTAAATCCTTTTATTTGAAAACGGACTTTTTTATTCATACATCTATGTCCATGTTAAAACTGTATCAAACAATTTCGTTGCACGCCCTCAGTATAAAAAAAATTCTCGCTCGACGCATAATGGCTAATGAGTGGTTTAATTAACACATTGTTAAATCCTTTTATTTCAAAACGGACTTTTTTTATTTATACATGTATGTCCATGTTACTGTAGATAAAATATCAAACAATTTCGATGCACGCTCTCAGTATAATTTTTTTATTGCTCGATTCGTTCGCTCGACGCATAATGGCTAATGGGTGGTTTAATTAACACATTGTTAAATCCTTTTATTTCAAAACGGACTTTTTAACCCTATCAATGCACTACCGCAACCGTTTTATGAGGCTAGAAACGGACCCGAAAATTGACCAAAATCTTACGCCCCCCATCAAAAAATTTCGATGCACGCCCTCAGTATAAAAAATTGTTTCGCTCGCTCGACGCATAATGGCTAATGAGTGGTTTAATTAACACATTGTTAAATCCTTTTATTTCAGAACGGACTTTTTTACCCTATCAATGCACTACCGCAAACGTTTTATGAGGCTAGGAACGGAACCGAAAATTGACCAAAATCTTACGCCCCCCCCTAAGCTGAAATCCTGGATCCGCCCCTGAAAACATACAGTCAATATAAATATGACAGTTATAGAATATAACGAATAAAATATAGAATATGAATAATAAAATATAGAATATGAATATAAACAAGAAAACAGTGATACAAAGTATCACAAGCCGGTAAGAAAACAGTAAGAGGAATGAATATGATAACGAACAGTGTGTAGATATTAGAATTTTTTTATTTGTAATTGTCAACAATCAAAACACATTTATCACGAAATATTTGAGCACTAGATAAACTAGTCATCATGAGACAAAATGAACATGTTTTTAATGCTGGCATCTGTGTTGTAATATGTTATAATATGAATATGATTGACATCTGAAATAGTATCACTAAATAGAAAGTTGTGTCATGATTAGAATGTGAGGAATTGGGAAAATATCATGGTAAGAATATGAAGAATTGGTAAATTATCGTAGTTACAAACAAAAAGACAACTTAATGATAATATAATAGCAATTGGTTTGAAAGATTCGCGTCTGTGAAGGTAATCTCGGTTTTTAGAAATGTAAATTTACATTAGAAGAAAGGGTTTAATGTTTGAGTTTTTTTTATTAATGAAATCTGATCAGTAGTTCATGAGAACAAGTATCAGTGGAGTAGACCTATTCAAACTCTTAAGAAGATGCTTCAGTTAAAGTTTCATCAACTCCTGTTTAATGATTTTTTAAAAGCAGACACATATATAGCTGTACACACAAACAGTTAGTAATATTCAAACACAATCTCCTTCATATTATTCTTAGAATTAATATTAATTATTGAACAGATGCAAGCTATGTTGAAAAACTAACGGGGCGCCGCGAGCTTTTAGAAAATCAAGATTGCCTTTGTCCCTTTAAAAAAGTTTAACATCAATCAATAATCAGTGACGATGATACCGATTTGGAACCAGCTGTATTCGTATGCTGAGAACAGATTTATAGACTGTATCCCTGAAATTTACATCGAATTAATTGTAGTAAAAACCAGTGAGAACCAGATCTACGCGCATTCGCAGATCATAGTTTGTAGACTGTATCCCTAAAATTGATACGTAATTCAAGTAGTAGAAGACCCATAAAATGCCTTTATACCAATTTGACTGCGTCCCGGTATTCTTATTAAAATACACTTGTTTTATGAACAGTAAAATGACGTTGATACATAGTCCAACAGCCATAGCAGCTTTCTGAGTATCGGATAAATATAGCCGCAATAAGCAATTATTGAATATTGCAACGTGTGCCTTACCATAGCATACCTTACCTTACCATAGCATACTGCACAGTTTGCTTTGCCATAAAACATTGCAACGTTTGCCTTGCCATACAATATTGCAATGTTTTACTTGCCATAACATACTGCAACGTTTAACTTAGCAATAGGGCATATTCATATATTATATTTTGAAATTGTCAACTTAGTTTTTAAATTAACAAAACTTAAGTTCAAATCTAAAAAATAAGCACTCAGTGATATTCTTCAAAATGTTTAATTAGTTTACAAACTTAGGTCCCTAATACTCAAAATTAGGTCAGTATTACTCAAAATTAGGTCAATATTACTCAAAAGCAGGCCAGTTACAGGTCACTATTACTCAAAAGCAGTCCAATAACAATTACTATTTTGCTTTGTCATCCAGGAAAGCAAACAATTACCTATACGTTAAGTATGCATTAAATGCAAGTTCTCTAGCAACAAATGTCTCCGCAATGTGATATTGATAGTGACCAATGGTTGTCATGTGGCAAACGCCTCATAAAAAAACACAACATTGATACATTATTGGTTTTATTCATTTTAATTTCCATTGACCATCTTTAGAATTGTACTAAAAGTGGGATACAAATATGCTGCAATTATCGAGCCTTGGAAGTAGCATGTCTGATTATAATGTCAGCATTCATCTACCTCTGAGGTTGTTTTCCCAACATGACCTTACATACCAGCCATAAATGATTTTATTATACCTCACTCAAAATTCTCTATGTAATTTCCCCATTCCCGATCAGTCAGCAATTGGTAATGTTTCATGGTAATGTTTCATGGCATGAAACATTATCTCGTGCTTCTAAAAAAAGAACGGTGGTTTCCTCAAGTGCTAAAAATAGAACGGTGGTTTCCCAGTTCAAGGGAGGTAACTATGGTATAAAATCTAGTCTATGTCAGTGATTTGTTTCAAGTTCTTTATTGTTGTTAATAAAAAATAATTGCTGATTAAATGAATTTTGATGTTTGGTATAATAAAATAAATATCACATCCCATGGAGGGTGATAGAACATATTGTCAACCCTCGATGTGGTAATGTCCACCTCGGCTAAAGCCTCGGTGGACATTACCAATCTCGGGTTGACAATATGTTCTATCACCCTCCATGGGATGTGATATTTATATAATAATGTCTGCATTCATCTACCTCTGAGGTTGTTTTCCCAACATGACCTTATATACCAGCCATAACTGATTATAATGTCAGCATTCATCTACCTCTGAGGTTGTTTTCCCAACATGACCTTACATTCCAACCGTAACTGATTATAATGTCAGCATTCATCTACCTCTGAGGTTGTTTACCCAACATGACCTTACATACCAGCCATAACTGATTATAATGTCAGCATTCATCTACCTCTGAGGTTGTTTTCCCAACATGACCTTACGTACCAGCCATAAACTCATATAGTTTTCGTTAGAAAGCAATGTATTTAATCATTAAATCCATCTTTTACATATATTATGTCGCAAGTTCGAACAACGTTATGTTACCATATAGTATATATTACCATATAGTATAATATAGTATATATTATCATATAATATGTATTACCATATAGTATATATTACCATATAGTATATATTACCATAAAGTATGTATTACCATACAGTATATACTACCATATGTATATATTACCATATATATATATATATATATATATATATATATATATATTACAATATGTATATATTACCATATAGTATACATTACCATATAGTACAGATTACCATACAGTATATTACCATATAGTATATATTACCATATAGTATACATTACCATATAGTATATATTACCATATAGTATAGATAACCATACAGTATATTTCCATATGGTATATATTACCATATGTATATATTACCATATAGTATATATTACCATATAGTATATATTACCATATGTATATATTACAATATGTATATATTACCATATAGTATATATAACCATATGTATACATTACCATAAAGTATATATTACCATGTAGTATATATTACCATATAGTATATATTACCATATGTATATATTACCATATGTATACATTACCATAAAGTATATATTACCATATAGTATACATTACCATACAGTATCTATTACCATATGTATACATTACCATAAAGTATATATTACCATATAGTATATATTACCATATAGTATATATTACTATATAGTATCAACGGGAGCAAGGCATAGATGCATGTATACATGATTGTTATAATCACGCACAAGGCAACATGTATTGAACATCACGTTTCGTCAAATAATATTTTGTGAGAACAGTTATATGTGTTTACTTTGAATTAGATATTCATAAATACTATTGTATTGCATAATACAAGATAATACATGTATGCATGCTTACCCACGTGGTGTGTCTGGCATAGCTACATCCCACGAGAATACATATCCAAGCTAACGTAAACGTATTAGCTGCCATATCCCTGGGTTAGACGGGTAAAGTATTATTTATATGGCTATGATATCTCCCCACATTCGTGCCACCCAGTCCATTAACAGCGTTCACACTGTAAACTGCGAGCACCTATATCATGAAGTCACGACTATTGGTCGGCGACGATCGGACTTTATCCTACAAGAAATGAAGATGTAGAGGCCAAATTCAGCATTCTATTGTTCGTACGAGTAGTTATAACCGTGACGTATAAAACCGCAATAAATGTCGCCGCATGTATTAAGAACTCTTATTAATTATACACACCACTACTAAGCTATACATGAGAGACATCAATCTGGACAAAAATGTTAACCTATTTTTAGTTGTTGTAGAGCTAACAATGTAGAGCTACCGCTGTCGTTGATAGAAAGTGAGTATGGATATTCATCGATTGCTATTAGGTTATAGAGTGGACAGTGAAGCCATAACCTGTGCATACAAGAAGTATTCGCGTGTTTTAATGCGGCATGCAGATTTAGTGGTTTACATACATTATATAAAAACAAACACAAAAAAGTGGAGCCCTTGGAAGCAACGAACTCAAACAAGAGAGAAAAGTAGCAGACACCGTTTTATTGAGTCTGTTCATGTGTATAAATAAGCCAATGCAATCCCTTAGTTTAATTAAAAACTGAAAAACACATCAAGAGGCCTAAGAGAGCCCACTAAAAAGCAAAGTACTGAAAGTACTGAACGTCGTAGGTTGGTCGAGGAGGATTTACTGTCTAGATCATCTTGAATCATTTGTCATGTTGAAGGCATTGGTATATGTTTAAATGGATAGTTCATATGATTTCAATGGGTAAAATAAAACGAAAAAATTGTGTGACATTGTTTTGGGGTGGCACTCCACTAATATTGTATAGCATTACAGAAAATGTAGCTCAGCAAATAAACTTGTTTTATATTAAGCTTAATACAAGGTGACTGGGTGGTCCTTCAACAACCCATGCATTGCTCAATTTGCATTGATTGTTTTATTTTTTGACAATTTCGATTACTTTACTGGTGCCCATGCTTTTGGTTTTAATTGGGTATTTTGACATTTTAATTGGGTATTTAAGCTGCTTATCTGTAGCAATGCATACAAAGTTTTAAAGAGACACGTGGCACTCGTGAAATGGTTATCAAGCATTGAAATAAATATTTATCCAGTATCATGTTGAAATGGAACCTTTCATGTACATATTATTTCTTTTGTTGATTTTTCAGTTTTGTCGTCGAGAAATGTTCGAGAAATGCTGCAAATGGATATCCTATGATAACTTTACGTTATAACCACTCAGGATTTAATAAATCTGGCCAACACATAGGGATGCACGATTGTCAAGAGATAAGAAATAGGTTCAACACTGTCAGATGCAAACTATCACATAACAACTTCTTTAGAATTGTTCATATTTGTGAGCATTACAAGAGCTTGAATTCTGTTCAACAGTGTCAACTGAAAAGCAAACTACCAACAACACAAAAAAATAAACAATGACGCATTGACAGCAGTGGGGGTGTAGAAATGACAGCTTCACCACCTATAAATATAGTTAACATAGCAACATAATTGCTAAATCATCCCATCCGTACTTTTGTTGATAGAATGTTACTCGATTTAAGAAACGGTTTTGTTACTGGCATACAACAACTTTCGAATGCCACAATTTACAATCAGCAATTAATCAGCCAGACGTGATATCTAATTTGTTTGAAAAATAACTTGTTAACGGTTACATAACACGACATTATGATTCATCGCCCTTTTGACGTGTATAGAATAACTCCACTCGACTTGGAAAAAAGCAAATATTCAAGAAAAAACGATTAATTGTTGATTTAATTGCGACAATAAATAAAATCTGAACATGCTAGTATAAATAGCCTAAATTTCATCGGTATACACGAAATGGCTCAATCTGAGCTGATGCTTATCAGCAGGGCAAATTATAAAGTCACAAATCGCACAGGCTACAGTGACCACATGCGACTTCATGTGGGCATAGTATACTCTATAGAGTGGAGTCTTTGTGTGGAGTCTTGGAGTGGAGTGGAGTGAATAGTTGGAGTGACCTTGCAGTCACATTTTGGAATATATTAGTTTCTAAAAAGTTATAAACTTTAAGGAAAAGTAAGACTTCAAATTTAGACTTCAAAAATTGACTCCAAAATATTCATTCCAAATTTGACTCCAAGGTCACTCCAAAATGTGACTCCAAGGTCACTCCTATTAGTCACTCCATTCCACTCCAAGACTCCACTCTATATAATATACTATGCCCTTCATGTGTGGTTATAGTGACCTCTATCAACAGATGTTGCTTGTTTCATCAAAAACTGTCAAAAAGAAAATATGCTTTGTCCGATTTATATATACATGTTATGTATAAAGATCAACCATTATTAAAAATAACAAAATAACAGATGCTTTGTGTTTGATTGCACATGTAAAAGACATAAAGAGCTTATATTTAAAATATTTCGCGGTTTTGAAGGGTCATAGTATACTATATAGAGTGGAGTATTGGTGTGGAGTCTTGGAGTGGAGTGACCTTGTAGTCACATTTTGGAGTGACCTTGGAGTTAAATTTGGAGTTAATATCTTGGCAATTTCTTAGTCTAAATTTTGAGTCTTATTTTTCCACAAATTAATAACTTTTTAGAAACCAATATATTTCCTTTAGTTACTTCATTTGCACATGCAGTTATTTATTTATTGATTAAATTTCTTTAAAATGCATGACTCTATTTTATAAGCTACCCAATTTCAACAACTAATAATCATTATATTAATCCAGGTACTGGAATATTCTGGTTGATCCCTGCATGTGTAAACAATATGCGATAATGTAGTTGACAACTACCTTATTTAATAGGCATTCAATAAAACAGGACTAGGACTTATTAGCTTTGAATGATTGTCTCTTGGTGCAAGTCCAGACCAATAAAGAGCCATTAAGAAAATCACTGTTATCTTTTGAGGTTATATTGTCTGGGTATCTAAATTCATACATTTTGTTGCTTCTGTGGTCAAAGCCTCATAATAGGGACATGACTAATTGGACAGTGCAGTTTTACGTAACAGTTTAAGCATGTGAGGGCCGTTCAAGGGTAACTTGCAAGTATGTTTTTATGTTGAAACATAAAGTATTTGTTATGCGATTAAGTTATGAAAATGTAATATGAAATGAAAATAGCATTATGCCCGCATGGTAATCAAATATAATGATGGAAACAAATAAATTGCGAAACAAGTAACTTAAAGCTATTTGTCATACTCCAATTTGTATCAGCATATCCCTCAAACGTATGGTCAATAATGACCACCACATCCTGTGACCATATTGCCCATTAGTCTCTAAATCTCTAGCATGCTTCACTCGAACTTAGGGGTAAAGTAGCAGGAGCCAGTCAGACAGACAGACAGACAGACAAATGTTGTTTTTATTGCACATTTTTACTGGCCGAGGGCTTATGGGATGGCGAGTTGTCCGTCCTCTGTCGTCTGTCGTCCGTCCGTTAACTTTTAAATCGTTAAGACGATAGGGCCTTCACCGATCTTTACCAAACTTTAATAGATTGTTAATATCATTGAAAGCTCAGGCAAGTTTGAAAACCAGTCAGATCGGACCAGTAACAACAGAGTTATGGCCCTTGATTTAGTGAAAATGCTATATTTTGCCTCGCTAAGGCGATAGGCCCTTCATTTTCCATTCGATCTTTAACAAACTTTATCATATTGTTAATATTGTTGTAATTTTTACCAACGAGTATTTTCTCCGCTTTCAACTAGTGTTGTATAATTTAATAACGGTGTTCATTTATTCATATCCGCAGTTTTACAATCTTATGAATTTGTTAATGTCTTTACGACTGGTAGTTTGTGACCGAGTTAACAAACTATGATGTAAGGAAACACAAAGTCATAATTATATTGTTTACAACACGAATTTATATATATTTCTTCAATCAATGCAATGTTCATAATATACCAAAATTAGAATGTTCAGTTACATTGTCACTTTCTCACTTTATTCAAAGTCCTATTTCACGTTTTGTAATAATTTGATGTTTTGAAGTTCCCCCTAATATGAAGTATTCTAAGCCGAAAATAATGCCAAAATACCTTTTATACAACTACAGTGTGTAACACCAACCCCCTACACATGTTTAAACACAAGCCCCTTATAAGGAAGTGAATCTTCCCCCAACACATCATGTGTTAACCCGAGTTTGACCTTCCTTTGTCTAAAGGCTACACAATCTCCCCGTGTAAACACTGTGTAATGCGCATGTGTTAACACACAAGCCCCTTATAAGGAAGTGAATCTTCCCCAACATGTGTTAACCCCAGTTTGACCTTCCTTTGTTTAAAGGACTACACAGTCTCACCAAGTACATCCCGTGTAAACACCGTGTAAGAATTACACAAAACCCCTCTGTGTGACCAGTATAGAATACACTGCATAGAATATCAGATCACACACTAGCCCGGCTATTGTTACACTCTGTATGCAAAGTTATATGGAACTTTCAATACTTTCACACAAAGATTGTATAAAAAGCATATTCATATAATACATCTATAAAATGTAATATTACTAAAACACAACACTGTCCCTTCCTTAAAACGAAAGAAAAGAGTTTTAAACCAAATGTAAAAGTAATTAGCACATCAACAAATGAATTACTCTTAAACGCTACTAGTTATCATAATCTGCAATTTAATAATCCAAAACTAATTCCAAAAATGTCTTTCTCTAACTTAGGCAATATATTGTTTAAATCCACATAAAAATCCAAATCCTTCTATAACAGGAAAGGCACTGGAAGTAAGTCCTACATGTTTCCCTAAATAATTGACAAAAGAAAATAGCACAACCTCACACACCGTCACAATCACACAGAGTCCTGAATTATCATTTTCCGCGAAATAGTGCTTTGCTGAATTTATTTTTAACAATTACAATGGAAAAAGAAAGAGCACTTTATGTCTATATAATCCCACAATATAATTTCTGCTATACAGGTCCCATCGGTACCGCTTCGCATGGTTGGGTTTGATTTAGCCACCAGATTGACACAACGTAGGTAAGACGTGACACTGGGAAACTCAGTGTCTCCAACGTAGATAGGATCCGACACTGGGAAACTCAGTGTCTCCAACGTAGATAGGATCGGACACTGGGAAACTTAGTGTCTCCAACGTAGATACAAGGTAGCAATATCCACCACCATGAAGGGTAAGGTTAATCCGTTAGACAGGCGAATAGCATTCATCAACACTGAACACTTAGTAAATCGAAGAGAATAGGAACATGTAAATCCAAATTGTGAATAATAAACTTGGTTAATCCTTTATTAGAACGTAATAATCCAATGGTGGTAATTAATAATCCAATGCCCGGGAAACAGTAGATACACTTAAAGGGACACTGTCCGTAACTTTTAGCTTATAAAACACCCAATAATTATGTTCGCAAACATTATACACTAAACATTATTCAATATTTACTAATTAAAAGCAAGATTGTTTAACGGAATTCAATCGCGGTACAAAAAAAAGCAAATCCACTTCGTGGGTTTGAAATCGCAGCCCAAACTCGCAGTAAAAATAAGTGTGCGTGAGCGTAAAGTTGTCGGAACTCGCTCCCGGCTGAGCTAAGCGGGCTATACATATTACGCAATACATACTATGGTGAAAACCTAGTGCGCTATGGAAGTCACGTGAACGCATAAAAGGTAAATATTGTGGGTCCCACTTTATTTACATTTAATAATTAAAACTTTTTTTTTTCAAACTCACGAATGTATTCCTACATACTTCTTAGGGTCTATCCTCATGTTTTCATGTATACATTTCAATGAATAAAAGTCAGACAGTTATTTGGTTATGCTCAATATCTGCTTACTTACGGACAGTGTGCCTTTAATAATCCAATTTAACTTATAGTAATCCACATTTCATGAATAACAGGTTTAATCCATAACTTATTTAGTGAACCTATGAAATATGGGTTATTATTACATATTTCATGGTGAAATTTTAATTTACTTAGTATTAAGTCCTTCAGCTTCGAAGAGTTAAGGGCGAATGACTGTTGTGTTCCAGGTTTTCAATGTTTAAAGAGTCACTACATTTAATGGAGGGTTCATATGCTGACAGACAGATCCCTGTACTCACAAAAAGTTTGGCATTACAGTTCAGACAGGGTGCAACCCTTCACATCATGTTATTTATTACTCCATAGCTTTCTGAGAATAACGAAGATTCCAACAACAGTGACACCTGGTATCCTGTATAATTGATGCCAAGTGTTCCTTAGAATAACAATTCTCCAAAAGCAGAAACATGTCACAGATATGACATGGTCAATAATAGCCCATTCACTTGATAAGGGCTTCAGTTCCTGCACGGAATGGCACCTCCCTGTCATCACACAGAACACAGTTTATTTACATTAGCCCCAATCACACCATCCTTCATACAGCCAGACTCACATTCAATTACTAATCTCCAGAAATTAAAGTTTAACTTTTCTTCAACGTATTTCCACAATCATCTTGCTTGGAAAAATTCAGTTTGCTTCCTTGTCCTGTGGCCATGCCTCCTCTGACTGATGTCTTTGGTAAGACTCAGAGTGACCTCTCTTTTGGGCTGAATGATTTTCCTTTTTGTCCACTTTTTCTTAGGTGCTGCTGCAGCCTCTTGGTTGCAAGGCCGGGCCCAATTAGGGATAGAGTCTGAATAATATCGCTTAATCCGGTCATGGTGTACCAGCTTGGGCCTAGTTCCGGGTTTTCCTTTTATTTCGAACAACAAGTCACTGATTTTACGTGCCACCATAAACGGCCCCTTCCAGATTTCAGGATCTATTTTCTTACATCGTCCCTTTAATTTGGTCTTATCCCAACAGTACACAAGATCTCCTTCTTGATATTATTACAGCTGATATGGGTGTCATAATCTCTCTTCATAAGAACCGCTGCCTTTTGGAGATTTTCACGTGCCAGCCTATATATTTGCTCCTGTTTTAACTGTAGTTTTGAACATAGTCATTCACAGAGGTTGACGCATTGTCATTAGGGATGCACCCAACTTGCATTTGTATGGGTTGAAGGCATTCACGCCCAAACATTAGGAAATTAGGACTAAATCCTGTGCTGTCATGGACACATGACCGGTAAGCCATCGATAACAGTGGTAGGTATCTGTCCCAGTCACGTTGATCCTCTCTGACATAAGCGGAAATCATATTCAGGAGTGTTGCATTATACCTTTCCACCATGCCGTTAGAAATAGGTCTAAATCCCGAGGTCCTGGTTTGGTTAATTTCTAAGAGTCGACACACTTCCCGGAAAAGATCTGATTGAAAGTTTGTTGCTCTGTCACTGTATATTTCTAAACAGCAGCCATACCGGGACAAGAATTCAAATACCAGTTTATCGGCAACTGTGTTGCTGCATTGGTTGGGTAATGCATAACATTCTACAAACTTCGTAAAATGATCCATAACCACCAGTACATATTTATTTCCATTTTCGGTCTCAGGCAAAGGACCTAAAATATCTATGCATATCCTGTCTAGTGGTTGTGACACTACATATCCCAAAAGAGGACTTTTAGGTAATTTTCCCGGCCTCTTTCTGGATCCACAGGAGGTACGTTTCCTTATGTAATGAGATACACTGTCTTTCATACGATACCAGTAATAGTTTCTTTTTAATTTATAGGTAGTTTTCCTTATCCTCAGGTGACCAGAAGATATGGAAGCATGTCCTGATTCCAATATGTGTTTCTTTAGCAATGATGGAACCACTAATTGTTTATAATGCTGACCTTGAGTTATCCATTCTTTGAAGAGTATCCCATCAATGATCACCAACTGGTCCCACAGAAGCCATACATTTCTAACGAATGGGCTCTCGCTGGGAATCTGGTCACGGTTTGGTCTTATCTCTGAGGTCTTTATCCACTTAACCACCTTCCCAATTTCAGGGTCTTTATGGTGCAACTCAAGGATTTGATTAGGGGTGGAACTGACTAATGATCCTTTTAACATGCTGTCAATATTATCATCATGGAATTTTAATTCGGGTGATATATAACCTTCCTGAGCTTGCATTAGGCTGGCTGCAGGGCCATTTACTTCACTGTTATGGTTGCTGTGGTTATTCTCGGGGTTATTTAACTTCAGTAGTTTCTCATCTGATTGGAATATGCTTAACGGTCTGAGTCTACCTACAGACACATTTGTAAGCAATCTGAATCCCAATTTGATACTATCTCGGTAGTTAACCACGCCATATATCCCAATCACCATCACTGTTACGATGATAATCCAGAAGAGAAATCTCCCAAACCGGTTACACCAGTCCACAATATTGTTAGTCAAATATCCCTCACACCTCGGGTCACAAATTTCTACGCACAGGTATAATCCAGTTATTCCAAGTAGCGCAACAAAAACAAAAAGTCCGCGCGTCCAGTTTGATACATATCTGCATCTGCCCACATCTAGTTTGCTGGACGTCCTTTCAGAACTTGAACATGACACATTTCGAGTAAATAATGGGATCACATCATCAACGTCAGCCAGTACAGACCATTGGTTATGACGTTTCTAACACACGGTACATCCTCCACAAGGTAATTGTTCCAATATTGTACCACGATGATAACAATCACACTCTAACGGGTCACACGGAATCCTCGACAATCCTTCCGCGTTTAAATGCTTACTTCCCTTTCTGTGTTCAAAGAGGAAGTCATACTGAGCCAAAACTTCTAGCCAGCGGGCCATCTGATCGGTGAGCTCCTTGAATGACATTATCCACCTTAAACTGGAATGATCGGTACGTATCAAAAAACGTTTACCCAACAAATAGTGTCTAAACTGTTGAACAAAGGTAAGCACGGCAAGTAACTCCTTTCTGGTAGTACAATATCTCCTTTGTGCTTTGTCTAGTGACTTACTGGCAAATACTAAGGGTTTCTCGACCAGAGCTTGAGCCTTTTCGCACCACTGCATCTGGGAAAGACAGCCCCCAATTGCGCTGTAGCTGGCATCCGCATCAACAATAAATATGCCTCCCTTTTCGTCAAATCTAGGGAACGACATTACCTCATCCTCCGTAAGAATATACTTTAGCTTATCAAAAGCTTCCTGGCACTGTACTGTCCACTCAAACAACCGACCGGCCTCCATCAATTGGTTTAGGGGCACCGCAAGCGCAGAAAAGTTCCTAATAAAACGTCTGTAATATCCTACAAAACCAAGAAAAGACTGACTGTAACCGTTGCAAGAGTTCCTCTAATCTATCCAAGGCTTCGTCAAAAGTGCGCCCAAAACATATAATGTCATATAAGTAAATCAGCAATGTTTTCCACTGCAGCTCACGTAAAACCAGCTCCATACAGCGTTCAAAGGTATGAGGAGCTCCACTAAGTCCCATTGGCATAGTCACATATTCATACAGGCCACCTCTCCCAGTCGAAAATGCTGTTTTAGGAATATCTCTTTCATTCATAACAATTTGGTAGTAGTCCGATACTAAATCAACACAACTGAAGTATTTTGCCCCTTCCAGACTGTCCAAACAATCGTTAATCCTTGGCAACGGGTACGCATCTTTAGTGGTTACGGCATTAAGTTTCCTGTAATCAACACATGGTCTAACAGAGTTGTCTTTCTTACGAATAAACACCAAAGGCGCCGACCAAGGACTACAACTCTCGCTTATGATACCTGCATCCAGTTGCTGCTGAATGATTGTATCTTCCTCGGCGCCGAATGCCTTTGGGGTACGCCTTGGTGGAACCTTAATTGGTCTGGCATTATTGGTATTAATAGTATGCTTTATAATACTGGTCTTTCTTAAATCTGTGGGCGGGTTGGAAAACACACTTTGAAACCTATGCAGCAGACTTCCTAATTTTTCTCTCTGGTCATCCTCTAAACCGTGACACGAGCGTGAATATAATTTCTTCATTGGTTCCGACCAGATGGATGTAGCTTCCTCTGTAAACGTGGAAACTCTTCTTAATTTAGGATGACCTTTTGTGCTCACAATTTCCTCTTGATATATTTCGTCTTCTGTTACCGCATACATGTAGCCCAGGGTTGTTCCCCTGCGTATTTTCCTCTCTTCACATGCAAGTTTGCCACTCTTACTGGGAAACTCATATTACTTGACGAAGAATCCACCAACGTATTAGCAGTGATCAATCAGCTCTCGTCATGACCTTATGCGGGCTTATTAAACCATACTTAGACCCTAGACACATACAATTTCCTTCCCCTTCCAGGATACATTCAGTGTTAACAGGCACAACAATATCTTGTTTACAGGAAATCCGCACCGCTCTAAATGGAACCTTTACTATAATTGTCTCATATTTCTTTTTATTTAATCGTAACCCAAATTCAGCTCCCATCACAAAATTGTCAAATTGCAAGAAATCCAAACCTATCAATCCATCTTCTCTAATAGGGGCCACAAAAACATCCCAAATGAACAAGTCCTTGTTAATGTAGAATTCCATAGTTATCACACCCTCTACCAATAATAACCCATCATTCGCCACTTCTAACTTTAACGAATCAGGCACTGGTCTTAATGGTGGCCTCCTGTCGGGTGCTATACGATAGTAAAAAGCTGTTGAGATCAAACTGACACATGCCCCAGTGTCCAGCACAATTAGTTTAATTTCCCAATGGATATGGGCAGGAGAATTGATACACCATGATTTATTTCTCTAACACTAACAGTTGAAAATGTTGTCATTGGTTCATTTTGGACCAATACCGGGCCGTTGGTATCGGTCCTGGTTAGTGTTCATGGTTACTATTGTTTTTCAGCTGAGACCCCTTACTTTGATTGTTTCCCCCTTTTATATGGGCATACGGATGCAATGTGGTTTTCTTCATTGCAATTGAATCACCTAATTTTATAATTGGAACGACCTGCCTGGTATCTTTTGGTTGGGCCATCCTGAGCCTGGCGCTGTCTTCCCGGATAATAGAGGTTATCCAGCTTCTTAGCGAGGACATCTATTTTCTTTCCAACGTTGTTCTTTATTTCAGTTCCAAATTCTCGAAGCCTTTTTTCAGTGACATACTGCTGATCTTCCGATTTGTTGTCAATCACTCTGATTCTTGGGCCTTTTACCTCATCTCGGAGGCTATTGTATGTCTCGAGCATTTGGCGTGCATCATCGATTGAGTTTGGTTCTTTCATCCCGACAGATATAGCCATCTGCTGATCAGGCAACCCTTTTAGGAAGTGTCGAACATTTATCGTCTCTCGAGTTTGAGCATTAGCAGTCGGGTATCCTTTTATAACTAGTCTTTTGATGTCAGCCACATATTCTGCAAGCGATTCCTTAAACTGCATCTTCCTATTTTCGAGCTCGGCAAGGTAAGAAGAACTGGTATGTCTCTCTTTGTATCTTGATTCAAGGGCCCTGGTCAGCTGAGCGAAGTTGTCAAGCGTCTCTGGGGGTAACTGTCCGAATGCATACTCAGCGGCCTCACCTCGTAGACTGCTTGTAAGTCTAAAAAGTTGCTCTCCGGGGTTCCATCTGCATGATCTAGAGAGTGCATTGAAGGGTTGAATAAAACTCTCCCATGAAGCCTTCCCATCAAACAGTAACTGAGGAGGCATTGGGACATTATATCGATGACCCTCTCGTTGAATACGATTACCTAGGGCTCCGACGTCTTCATTTCGACCCATCTCAGCCTCATGCCTATCTGCCCCAGCTCCCATTTCCAGAACCTGCCTCTGATTTATACCCATTCCCCTGATTGGTCGTTCTTCCCATTCTTCTTCTTCTTGTCTCATCCGATTTGCAAGCCTTTCTAACTCTCGGTCCTTTGCTTTATTTTTGTCTTTTTCTTCCTGACAATCCAGGGCTGCCCTCCTGAGTTTTAACTCTAACTCAGCGATTTTCTTCTGCATGTCCTCCTCAGGAGTCAAACTTGATTCCTCATTAGTTCCATTTGTGTCCTTGTCTCGCTCTCCATTAATTCGTTTTGGACCCATTTTTACCTCTTTGTTAAATGACCAACAGAGATAAGAAACGGCCAATATAATCCAGTTGTCACAATAATTCCAGGGTTTGTAAATCCAGTTATTTAATTAATAAATATCACAACAAAATCACAGTTTCAAAATCACAGTTTAATTGTCCAATTATTTGTTTGGTAAAAATGCAGCGTTTGTTAATCCAGTGACATGTTTGGTAAATATCCCAACTTCGATTTCTTTAATCCAATTATTAACTTGCTGTAATTATATGTCTTAATGTAATCGTCCACCACAATTGTCCAATAAAAGGCGCGTGTTAAAGTCCAAAAATCCCTGACGCTGCCACCAGTGTTGTAATTACATTGTCACTTTCTCACTTTATTCAAAGTCCCATTTCACGTTTTGTAATAATTTGATGTTTTGAAGTTCCCCCAAATATGAAGTATTCTAAGTCGAAAATAATGCCAAAAGCTCCCCAATAGCTCTGAGCCACACCTTTTATACAACTACAGTGTGTAACACCAACCCTCTACACATGTGTAAACACAAGCCCCTTATAAGGAAGTGAATCTTCCCCAACACATCATGTGTTAACCCGAGTTTGACCTTCCTTTGTCTAAAGGCTACACAATCTCCCCGTGTAAACACTGTGTTATGCACATGTGTTAACACAAGCCCCTTATAAGGAAGTGAATCTTCCACAACACATCATGTGTTAACCCCAGTTTGACCTTCCTTTGTTTAAAGGACTACACAGTCTCACCAAGTACACCCCGTGTAAACACCGTGTAAGAATTACACAAAACCCCTCTGTGTGACCAGTATAGAATACACTGCATAGAATATCAGATCACACACTAGCCCGGCTATTGTTACACTCTGAATGCAAGGTTATATGGAACTTTTAATACTTTCAAACAAAGATTGTATAAAAAGCATATTCATATTATACATCTATAAAATGTAATATTACCAAAACACAACAATACGCGGTAGTAATTCGAATACATTACTAGCCAACAGAAGTTGATGTATTTCTTGCATTGCCTCCGCATATCTACATGGCTTCACAAACAGCGCATACAGTACACTGTGACTGTATCTCCTCAACTGAACTGTAGTAAATAATTTAATTGAATTGTGGTTTTACGGCGCAACAACACAAGAAAGGTTATATGGCGCCAAATAGAGATGAACATGCCAGGCTCATCCTCCATTTACATCTAGATAAAATATGGAGAATGGGCCTAGAACCTTCTAACCTGCAGAATTGCAAAGTTGCTGCAAATTCTATTGTAGACACTCCATTTACGATGGAGCCATGTTTCCACGTTTGCATATGCGGTGCCATGAAGACAACATTGAACGAGCATGATAAAAAAATGAAAAATGAACATGAAGAGGGGGTGGGGGGTTGGGTCCTACCAATCTGCCTCTAGCGGGATTTGCAGTGGTTGTATTCTACCCCGGCAATCACACGGGGGCTGTAGTAAATAAACTCGCACGCTTTCACGCTGTAACTGCGGTCAGCATGATTAGCTGTAGTGCGTCTCACACGGCACACGCTGTCCGCAGTTCATTAATCGTGCTATATACCACGGGCTATATTTGCGCCCACAAAAAGCCTACAGAGTGTCATAACATTGCAATTATGACCACCTCAGTTTGTCAGAATTGTCGTGTCTTACGGCCCTAGTTCTACTTACTGTAATCTCTGTTCTTTCGTATGAACATTAATGAATTCTCTGTCGTAAGTTCTGTCATAGTTGTTCTGTCTTACGATCAGCTGTTGGGTTGTTATCCATACGGTTTTGTCTTACAGTCGTGGATTCCTATGATTCCTTCGGACGACGGACAGCTGGTCATCCCACGTTTCAAATACTTCAACTTGCGTAGAATGCTATAACTATCGTAGAATGATTTCAGGTAACGTGGCAACAATACAATTCGAGGGTTTAACGCGAAACTATTGTAACTCACTTTAAGAAATTTTTACAACAGAAGAAAAAATCATCTTATTTTCATCATCAATGCATTTAGGTACTTTATTCTCTGGCACGTAATAAAGAAATGGTATTCATTTATGATTTGAGAAGAAATGAAATAATTCATGTTATTATATAACCTATAAATAGACGCGTTTTCATTGGCTAAAAAGTAATTTTTTAGAAAAAATATCTAGCGATATTGACCTGTTTTTTTCTGATATTGACCAGTTTTATAAAACTGTCCCGAGATGTGATATTATTGAAAAAATCTATTGTTTAATTGTTATAAACTGTCAAATTCAAATTGAGGGTTATATAATAAAACAGTTATGGACTTTTCAGCTCTTATACATGATGTTGATATGTACCAAAAAATCATTATTGACCTCGGCTATCGCCTCGGTCAATAATGATTTTTTTGGTGCATATCACATCATGTATAACAGCTGAAAAGTCCATAATTGTATATTATTCTGTATGAGAAATAAATATTTTAAGAAATATTGACTTACAATAGTTTCGCGCTAAAAAATTAAAGATATCGATGAAATTTTTCAGAGCGAAATTATTGTAACTAATATTTTTTAGCAGTTATTGATACACATTTTTTCATATTTGTTTTTAAAAACCTACATACTTCAATGAAAACTATTGAACAGTATAGTTTTAGGCAGTAAATTTGTATGTTAAGGCTAATTTTGGACAAACCTAAAAATCGTATGCAACCGAAATCCCTTAAGTTCTTGTTATCATTATTTTAAGTTTAGTTCCACAATTGAAACATACATCAGTTATCATTATCTTCCTTTAAGATAATTTCCTTTTACTAATTTGGCTTTATAATGTTTTGATGCGAAACTATTGTAAATCAATATTATTTTAAATAAGTACTTTTTAAACAAATGATACATCTAAATATGCTATGGACAATACTTGTTCTAAAGATCATTTAATGTAGTAAAGTCACACAGTTCAGACAAGATGAATATAATAACACTTATATGGAGTGCAATATCTTATAATTTCTTTATAAAACTAAGAAGTATTTGTAAACATTATTTATGGCAAGCAGCTATTTTAACAAACCCGTTTTTTTTGTGGCGATTAGCTTATTGTAGGGACAATGAACCTCTAGGTGTTTGCGTTATTGTAGGGACAATGCACCTCTAGGTGTTTGCGTTATTGTAGGGACAATGAACCTCTAGGTGTTTCCGTTATTGTAGGGACAATGAACCTCTAGGTGTTTGCGTTATTGTGTCTCCTCTTTTGGTTTAGGAGGTGGAGGGGGTGGGATAGGGATGTCGGCAGTAAAAACTTTAAGAATTGGAACACACGAGCCTTCCAGTATTATTAAACTTGATTGAATGAGCCCATATAAAATAGTGTCCTAGTTGCAACTGCACAGTTCTGAATATATCATAATTGTGTTAGTTTAAGATCGCAAAATGACTTAATCCTGTCCAGGATAGAATCATTCATTTGAAGAGGCACACGGCAATCATGATGTATTTAAAAATCGTGGCGTTGGGTTAGTTTTTCCAAATAACTTGCATGTTTTAAATAATTATTTATAATTATTTAAAAAGTTCAAAGCAATTGTTTTTACATCGTATTAATTGTTGATTATATTACACCAACCTATATATCTAAAACATATATTGATAGAAGAAACAAGTATAATTTAAAATTACGTATATTTCTTTTAATATAATTATATGCAAGCAGGTTTAAAGTTACAATTATACTGGGTTAATAATTTAAACTTTGATGAATACTTCAAGATTGCTATGGGTCCCTTTAATGCAAAGCATTTGTACCTTCCTACCTACCTACCCACTTATGAAATCTGTGGCAGGGAAACCGCAAACAAACTGTTTATCGGCCTAAAGAGTTTATATATCAGCCCTGACCTTTGATATTATAAGTATTACTTACTGCTTTATATAGTACATGAAACTGTCACCTGGCGAAAACGTTTGTTTTTTCATACTTATGTTGTTCTACGGCTCCAATTTTAATATTTTAGGCCATTTTTATTGACCATGAATCACCTGAACGTGCATAGAACAATTGACATTCGCAAAACAATGGGAAAACTTTCTCACCTTATAAATAATTTATAAAGTAATTAATTACTAAGCATTTAAAAATACTTCAACACATGAGGATAACTAATATTAAGAAAACAGTGTTGTGTTTCATTGAACGTAGACAAACAACTAATAATAATAACAACAAATTCGAACTCAACAATCCTTGTTTGAGAGAGTGATGTGCTTCTCTAGATCTTCACTACGTGCACGTCGTGGAGAGGGCACTGCCGATATTCAATACCTGAGAACTTGTCATTCTCAGGTTTGAATTGAATATCGGTCGACTGAATGTGAAGGTGTCTCCTGCGTCCCATCACAGCACACATCATCTGATGTCTACAGATCCTGGAAGTCAGAAGTCCGCGGGCCGGAGCCGGAGTCTAGATATCAGGGACGCAACCATAATCCCGGGTATCGAAGCGAAGGGTGAGGCCTACATTCGACAGAAGACCAAAGGTGACAGGACGTCGGGCGGTGTGTGCGGCGCAGGGGTCATACTGTGATGGGTGTGGCCCAAAGCAAGACCGTCACCAAATCGTAGAGGATGTAGGACACCGTAGCGGATGTAGACCACCACGCCAGCAGCAGACCACCACGCCAGACCATTCCAGACCACTTCACCGCCGCAGCGAAAACTACACAGAGCGAAAGCGACAACCATCTACATACACACGACAGACGCGACAACCACAGCAGCAGCACCAGATCAACCAACACACTCATCTAGAGAAGTCCAGACTCTATTGTGCCCATAGCGACCAGGGTTCTCCAGGCGTTTTAGTTGGCGGAGGGACTTAAAAACTTAGAAATAACAACAACAACGAGAGAGTGATGTGAAAAACCTGCTTAAGATTTTAACATTATCAGTGTTAAGTATAAAACAATTTGTCCACTTTAATAGAAATACTTAAATTGAGTTGGAAAAATTTCAAAACATCATTACTTTTATCTAATTAGACCCCGGAAAATAAATATTACTCCTGGATTTCACAAATGAATGAAAATATGTAAATAAAACGCATTCAAAGTTTAAAATATTAATATGTTTCATGACTTTTGTTCATCCTATCAATACTTACTTTACACAGAAAAACATACGTGCATATGATAATCCGGCAATGTTTAAAAAAAACTTTTCAAAATATATTTTTTTACCAGATAAACAACACAAAATACAACAGTTCATTACCTTCATATCAATTTGGAAAGCTTGGGTAAAAGGGGCTTGGCAATAATTATTAATTCTTCTGTGGAAACACTGATATCCCTAATTCTGTGATCCCAAGTGGAGGTTAAAATGAGTAAAAACCAACCTTACATACTTCCAATACCACGTTTTAATTAATACAAATAACCTTTAATGACCTAAGAATGGTATGCAATAAAACTCCTTAATTCTTTAATCTTTAATTTAACTTAGATTTCACATAATAAGCATAGAGCAGTTATTATTACCAAAGTTTATTGAGAATCAAATTTGACTTAATGTAGTATCGTGCAAAATTATTTTTGAAAGCAAAACTAATGTAAATTATTATAATTTTAAATACATTTGCAAGAAACAATATAATTTTGTTTGCTATACACAATCCTTTATATGAAGATTTAATCAAAAACAAATGTAAAGCTATTTTAAATGATTTAAAGCTGAGTTACAATAGTTTTGCATAAACAAAGAGAAGCTATATGAGATACAATAATATGACACATTTTATTTTTCTCCACCAAATTTTAGAATCTAGTTCTAATATTTTGTGACATTATAAAGGGTCAG
Organism: Cyrtodaria siliqua; assembly: GCA_037043455.1. Taxonomy (NCBI): domain Eukaryota; kingdom Metazoa; phylum Mollusca; class Bivalvia; order Adapedonta; family Hiatellidae; genus Cyrtodaria; species Cyrtodaria siliqua. The sequence continues at coordinate 215,446 of JAWPHD010000750.1, read as the reverse complement.
TATCTGATATCGATTATGTAAAAAAGCATTTTCAGAAAAAAGTGAGTTACAATAGTATCGCATTCAGCCCTCGAATTGCAAAGAAATTTCATTAAATGTGACATCTCGTTTTTGCCGCGAAGTTGCGATTGATGGAGCTTGACGAGTTGTGTTGCGTGGTCAGGGCCTCCTCTGGGATTCGCAAATGGAGCCAAACGAGACAAAATAATAAAAGTGGCGATACAAAAAATAACTTTGGCGAATGTGATTGGCGAAAGAAATATCCAATGTTAGTCATGAATGTTGTGTATTTACTTTTCAATCTCGTCATACCCCTTAATTTTCCCCTGTATAATCGCCTAATAACTCTGCCAAAATTAGCACCTCTTATTTCCAAGTCCAGAAGGCAACACTTAAATGTCCATTATGAGGTGCGAAATGCACATTTTTAGTGTCAAGTATACATT